>CAJHQP010002766.1:0-79046 GCA_905132765.1 Moricandia arvensis | reverse complement strand
AAGGAGGAACAAGTTATGCTGATCGTTGGCTCTTGTAATGGCCGAGAACTTTTCAAATTGAAGATTAGGCAGAGAGAGAATAATTAGCATTAGTAGGACTTAGACGCTGATATCTCCCTTAATACTCTTATCGCAGTGATGCTCGGTGAAGAGATGTTTTCCTCAGATTTCAGCGAACATTACATATATCATTATAGAATATAGACCACACTGTGTTTGAAGTTCCTTGTTCCATAGAAGAGTTATCAGTTTGACCATTGCATTTCTCTAAGTTTCCAGAGGCGTTTGTGTCCAACTTTCTGCGGAAGAGCAAAGGGCGATTTGGTTATCAAATGATCAAACATAAATGTTATCTGTTAACATAAATTATAAATGTCATTACTGGCACTTTTGTTTGTACTGGAGGCCTGGTACACTCAAAAGCTATTTGACCATTAATTATACTCTACCCATATTTGGTCGTTCCCGCTTCCCGTTAATAAGAAACTACGACCCGGACCACCTTGCGTTGTGCTCTTTTTTTCTCACTCAATGCTTCATTAAACGCGCCTATGATCTGTTGCTGTGACTCGAGCATCATCTGACAATGCTTCAGCTCCATCTCCATCCTCGTCTTCTCCATCTCCCTCATCATCTCCATCTTCGACTTCTCCACCCTCACAAACATCTCTGTCAACATCTTCACCGAAGACACTACTTCCTCAATCGGGTCAGACTCATTCATCTGCTCGTGCTTCAACCTAGAAGACGATCCATATCCATTGGAGACACGAGGATTGTTATAACCGTTGACTCGCGAAGAGCTCCTCGAGTTAATGATTCTCGGTTTGAATCGTTCCCTCTCATCATCAACCTCATCATCATCATAATCCAGCTCTGGAGAGAAGTTGTTATTCAAGTTCTTGGGTTTAAACCCATGAGAAGCGAAACTCCGATCACCATACGACTTCAAAGGAAACCCATGGCTAACTCGCTTGAAGAAAGCTTCCCATGAGAACCCCTAAGCCTAGTTGCCTTGGGGGCTAAGACAAATCTCATCATCCGAATCAGCATTAAACTCAACATTAACCTTTGGATGTCCATTGTATCTTCTTTTCATTTCAAAAACCACTTCCTGAATCGTGGTCTGAATCAAACTCCGGTTTGAAACCACGTACATTTTAACCCTAGATCTAACCCCAAACCCATCACGAGGCGTACTCATCAAGGATCTTTTCGATCTAACCCTAAATCCATCTACACAGTTACTCTCAACATCCGGATCGTACGGTTCGACGGCGGGGGAAGCCACCGACGCGAACTCCATAGCGTCCAAAACAGGGAACAAGTCCCACGAGGAAGAGAACTTGCCTGGCTTGCTAAGAGACCGCTGCTTCTCGCCGCGGTAACGTTTCCGAAGCTTCTCGATCTTGTGTCGGCATTGGATGGCTGTTTTTGCCGGTCCTCCGAGTGTAGGCAACGACGCGGCGACGTCGTCCCAGTCAGCCGCACGGAGGTTCCCACGGCGGAGGGCGAACCATTTTTCTTTGTAGGCGTCGACAAGCGCGGCGGTCTCCTCGTCGGTCCAGCACGGAGAGGGACTCTTCTAGTCGTGGTGGTCGCGACGGTGACGGCGGTGGAAGGATCGGTGGCGGTGGCGACGGAGATTTGTCATCGGGGGTTGACATGGCGGCGGCAAAGAAGAAACTAGGGTTAGAGAAAGAGCGGTGGATTAAAGATGATAAAGAGGCGGAAGAGAGGCGTAGGTTAGAAAAGTTGGGAGGGAGGTGGCCGGTTTGAGAGTTGTGCTAAAGTGCGCCGCGGAGTGATGACGTGTGCGCACCCGACGTACCCTCTCCACCGCCGCCGTATACGTTTAACAGACCTTATCTACCGGTTCAGTATGTACCAACGGTTTGGTTTAAGTTATTTGGTATTTTCTTAGTGTTTTCAATTTGTTACTAGAAATTAGTTTGGTTGGATCCGGTTTAGTAAACCATATAAAATCAAAGAAATTCGTGTCTTTCTATTATATGCACAGTAAGAAAAAGGATATATTATAAACTTTCAAAAAAATAAAAGATTGCTGAGTTCTTCACGAACCGGATTCTTCTTGTTCTTGGCCAGATTTCATTTTCCGTACGGTTAACGACAGTGGTTTCTCCAGCACAGAGACATTAACGCTGTTCCAGACATCGGTTCTTGTTGGTAAACCGGCAATCCTCTCAGCAACCTCCATGTCTTCAGGCAAAACAGAGCCGAACACAGTGTAAGATTGCTTCCATTCGTGGTGGTTTGCTAGACTAATGAAGAATTCTGGACCCGAGCCGACCCACGCAACAGAGCCACGGCTTACAGTTGGGCAGTGCTCTGTTGGGATCGGGGTGAACATGTTTCCCTCTGGCTGGAGTATTCCTTGAATCAGCGCGTATGGTGGACCATATGGAGCCTGTATTGAACATTGAGATAGGATGAGACTTTTGATAACAAGCAAAATCTATGTTCGTAGGACAGTGTGCAAAGCAATAAGGTATGAACAAGGCTAGAACGGAAAATGAACCCAACAGCTAAGATTCTATGAAGTTGACATCATAACACAAGAATCGAAATTCATAGTATGAGAACGGATACTAGCTGCTTCTGGCAAGTGGTGCAAATTGTGAAAGGTTTCTCACATTGTTTATATGATTGCCTTTTGAGTCCCAATATGATCCTCGGTTCTCTGCCCGATGAAACTGGCAGCCTGTGCAGTGTCGCAGAGTTAACAAACTAAGAATGTAGTATACAGAGTGAGGAGCGCATTCAGGGTGAAGCTGCAACAAAAGTTAAGTATCCGCGTCAAATCTGAAACTTTAAACAAAAAACTGAAACCTTCCCCTGAAGTAAAACGGCACTAAACAAAGATACTTACTTTGACATGAAGCACACCATGTTCTGTTTCAAAACCAACAATGCCCTGACAGAAACAAATTAGCTAATCATTAAATCCGAGTACATTATATTTGTTTTCTTGATAATCATCACCCGACACATTAATTTCACAGATTAGAAGGAAACTGAGAACAAAGTGAAAGTATATCTATGAAATCGAAGGAACAGCAGTCTTTCAGCATCTAATTAGGTAGACAAATCAATACAAACAAAACAGGCTAAGTAACGACCTGGCCTTGTCCGAAGATCAGCCCAGATGTCCACATCACTTTCTCTCCACCTTCCTGACGATCAGGCACCAATACATCTTTTTGCTTCTTCAACCAACACTACACAGAGAAGAAACAGAACGTACAAACTTATTAAGTCAATCTCTAAGTGTCTTTTGACTCAAAATCGCCAAATCTCTTCCATTTTAAGAAAACTTCACGCTCAAGTAAGCATTATGTCGAACATTAGACGGCATGATCCAAGAACAGTAATCAATCTTTTGATACATAACGTTAAAGTTAAATCAAGCACAGTTCGATTCGATCACAAGAGAACACAGACTCACCTCTCCAAACTTGGACCCGCAAGCCTCTTTGTCCCCGCAGAAGACCCACGAATCGCACAAGCGAGGCCCATCGTCACCACTACACATAACTTTACACGCCTTGCAACATTCATCCGACGAATTAAACTTGAAATCAGTCCCCCACTTCACCGCCTGACCCCATAGCTCCAGATTATCGACTCCACGGCAACAACCCTCGCCACCATCTACACGGGAGTTAGTGAACGGGACGGTGGAAGCGAGTGTATGATGACCTTGGGGACTGAGTAGAGTAGAGAAGACAGCGTAGACGATAAGACACGATATCAGACCGATGAGAAGGAGCGCGGCGGAGGTGAAACGGGCCGGATCTCCGTCGTTTGGTCGACGGGGCATGGCCGGAGAAGAGTCCAAGGGTTGGTTGACGAAGATGCGGAAGAGAAGTTAGGTTTCATGTGAGATTTAAAATAAGAAAAGGAACCTATCAGTAGTGATGAAGAGATGGTTGGTGAGTCAACTCGCGCGGCTGCCTCTCTGTAACCTTTGAACTTTCATGGAAGATTGTGATCTCATCTTTTTGTCCTCTTTTCAGGAAAATACTCTACTTCGATATTGAAGTAATCAAAACTCTGTCGTTTCAGAAAACCTTTTTGGGTTGAAACTCTATCAACAGATTCCAACCGTCTTGATCATGATCAATACATACATACATGAACTATGACTTTCACATACATTAACTAATATTACATGAGTTAAACTGACGGAATCTGAGCTGGCCGTTACAATTTGCTTACATGTTCATAAAAAAATCCTACCTGCTATTAACACTTAAAAAAATAAGTACTTATTAGAAACATCTTTTTTACAGTATGTCATCAACCAATGTGCTAAACCCAAATTAGTGTTTAAATTCACTAGCATTGTGTATTTGTAAAAATAGATATGTATTTTTTCTATAGCTGATTAAAACAGTGTCCATTTATTTTATTTTTTATTAAATAAAAGTAAAGGAAACCTTTCCTTCGATGAATATGAACCTAGGTGAGAATATTTAACTCATCTTACGCTCAATCACTCCTAATTCCAACATTCACCAGTATACAAGATTATGAAAGTAAATTGGGTTTGAATCAAGTTACCTAGATGTAGATCTAGACATACCTTAAGACAAGGAATAAGAGGAACAAGAGATCGAGCAATAACGAACAAGGAACCAAGCAAAGCTCGGTGGTGGCTCACGGACAACGACCGGGGAATCGGCCATCTTTGTCGCGTCATCGGAGCCGATTCCCCGGTCGTTGTCCGTGAGCCACCACCGAGCTTTGCTTGGTTCCTTGTTCGTTATTGCTCGATCTCTTGTTCCTCTTATTCCTTGTCTTAAGATCCGTCTGAGAGAGAGAAACAAAGAAGGATGATGGATAAGATTTCCAGTCTTTGAGATTGCAGGGCTTCGCTCTAGTTTTTGAATAGAAGAAAAGAGAAGAGGTATGGATCTATTTATAAAAAAAAAAGAGAGGAAAATCCCTAAGTTTAACCCTAATGAACCCTGGACCAAGCGGAATTTCCCTTAAAACCTAAGAAATTTGGGTTTAAGTTTTCAGGCATTATATTAAGTGTGTTCGACGACATTGCTGGATTCCTTCACAAGAAACAGGAAGCCGGTGTTGTGCAGCCTAGGGTGATGATAGGCACCAGCATTAATCCCAAGTTCGTAGGAGGTAACTCATTCTGGATAGAAAAGCCATCAAAGAAGGTCTGCATGCTTAGTTTCCTCCATGAATACAGGTGTCAAATGGGTGGGTTGCTCATGGGCAAACCCAGTCCAATTCATTTTGGATGGGTTATGGACACACCCAATTAACAAATGGTCCAACTAGGTAAAAGACCAATTGGTCCATGGTCCAATTATGTAAAAACCAAATGGACAATGAGTGTCCATGGACTTTTAAAAACCTATTTCCATGATTTTGACATAAAATATAGCTTTATAGTTTTGATGAAGAATATAGTTTTAACGAAAATTAATAATCAATTGTTTTGATGAAAACATAATTTCACAATTTTAGCGGAAAACACAATTTTAGCGGAAAACGTAATTTCAGATTTTGTCAAACTCGTCGTATTCCTCGCCAAAACCATGAATTTATGTTTTGACAAAAACTTGATTTTACGGTTTTGACAAAAACACATTTTTTATGGTTTTGAGAAAATGAATTTTACGGTTTTGGCGGAAAAAGTATTTTTACGGTTTTGGCGGAAAACATGTTTTTACGCTTTTGGCGAGAAAACATAATTTTATGGTTTTGGCGAGAAAAGATATTTTGCGGGAAAAATTTATGATTTTGGCGGGAATTTTTTTTTTTATGATTTTGGCGGGAAAACATGATTTTACTGTTTTAGCGGGAAAATATGTTTACGGTTTTGGCGGGAAATAAAATTTTATGGTTTTGGCAGGAAAACAAAATTATAATTTATGGTTGAACTTAAAATTTTCTATAATTTTTATAGTTGGATTTAAAGATTTACTTATATTTACCAATAAGCATAAATTTTTAAATTGAATGTATATAAATTGATTAATAATTAATTTGAAGTAATATTAAAAAGAAATTATAAATGGATGGGTTTGGTTTATGTCTAATTGGACATGGATGAAGTTGAGTTTGGATGTGGGTGATTTAGGTGCAGGAAAACAAATAACCAATTGGACACACCCACCCATTTAGGTGTGGTCCAACCCAATTGACAGCCATATCCATGAAACACTATAAAGAAGCAACTCTATCGTTCCAATCCATGCTTAATTTTAGTTCTTTGACTTTATGCTATGCAAATAAGGGGTTAGACACTTAGTCCACCAAAGCGTTTGACTCACTTTAGGCTTTGTTACTAAAGGGGTGATAATATATTCAGCTAAAAGTTTAAGATGATTTGTATTAAAATGACAAATTTATTGTTCTTCAAATGTGAATTTAAAAAAATTGTAAAATTTTTAATTTATGGTTATTGAACAAAATTTAAGTTGAAACTATTAGTGGGCTTATTAAGACTTTAATAGAATTCAAGATTTGAGTAAATCCAAAAAAATCTGAGATTTAAGTAAATACTAAAAAGATTTGTTATAAGTTTTATAGAAGTTTGAAGAAATTTCAGAGTTTAAAAAAACATTTTATATATTTGTTTTGAATAATATTTTATTTTATTTAAAATTACTATAATTTGATATTATTATCATTTTATGAAATATATACAATTTAAAAAAAATCAAATATTTTTTATATTTATTTCATTTCAACAGTTTGATTTTTTTAATGGAAGAAGTTTTTTCTAAAAAAATATTCAAATACCATCATAGGAGGTGGTATTTCAATTTATTATTTTCACTGTAAAATATCATCCAAACTCCATCAAATCCCATTTGATGGATTTTCTTGACAAATCTATATTTTCCAATAAGATAGAATTTGGAAGAACTTATACAAATAACCAATCAAATAAACTTAGATTTCATATGGAATTTATAAATAACGATACAATAAGAGAGGAAAATTGAAACAAAAATGAATTCTCTCAAATCATAAATCCAATAAAATCCTCTTAGAGTGTATTAGGTGTTTCTAGACTGTTTGAAAATAGTTTGTTAGCTACAAAAACAAAAGTCCAAACCTCATAATTTTTTTTGGATGACATTCTATAGTTGTTTAAAAAAAAATCACACCAAATTCTATAATTCATCTACAATCATTTTAAAAACTCATTAAAAATTAAATCACTTCAATTTCTGATTCAATACATCCGCCATAATGATTTCTTGTTCAGGTAATTTGTCGAATATTGTTATTTATCGAATATTCTTATACTCTTCTTTTTAATCCTAAAACCAAAAACGCAATAGACCTATTAAAGCTCTTTATAGGAAGATAAATTTCATAACAATCTGATATTTGTTGGACACAAACACAAATAGACTAACGAAAACATCAAATGCTTCTATAATACTCGACAAATACGAGTTCGCAAGTCTTTGAAGCTCGGGAAGAAAGTGTCAACTCCTTGATCATCTTAAGGTTCACTGTATCAGCCAAGATTATTGCCGTCTTCAAGCAATGAGCGTTTTCTAAGATGTAAACAATAATATATTTATCTTTTGGTCTCCCAAAGTATGGTGACGAGTTGAAAATTTGTAGACTCGACAACAGACATTCAGGAACTGGACTTGGTTCATTCCAGAGAAGCCTAGAATAACGCTCACCAGCAAGATGATCCTTAGACCAAGAAGAAGAATTAGATAAACATGATACTAAGCAGTAGGTCAACTAAAAAAACAAACGTTTACTGAAGAAACTTACTTCCATGTAAGAGAGGTCTAGTACTCTTAATTTAGGAGAATCTTTGAGCAACCGGCCAAGGAGTCCAAACGAATACCGGTGGCACGGACAAATCTTTAGATGTTGAAGCTGGTTTTGAGTCATTTTTAGCAATTTTGCATTTGAAATCAAGTTTTGAGTCATTTTTAGCAATTTCCCATACAATTACATTTATTACATTTACTTTTAGTTAATACAATGATATTAAATATTACAAGAAACTAAGATTTGAAAATTAAATTTCATATTTTACATTAAATTCTGTTAGATATCTTTGACATTAATATTCTATGAAGTTTTATTAAGGTTGAATCTAATGTTGCTATTAAACTACTAGGGTTTTCATTTGCATGCACTATATACATATCAATAATTTAGTTTAACTTTCATGAAAGTTAAATATTTTAAAGATTTTATGATACATACATAATTCGGTACATTATCGTGTCTATACGTATAAGAATGCCATAAATCTTTAATTCATATGCATATTGTTTATTTTTATGGAAACAAATTTTAGTTTTGGTTTTTATTTTTTTTAAAATCACAATAATTAGATTTTATATACTAATTGTGTACACTTTTGTACGTGTATAACTCTTATTTGTATTTTTTTAACATCGACTTACTTTATTAAGAAATATACGAAGTTTGGATAATCATGATGAGGATTATTTGTAACAAACATTGCAACATAATAAAGAAATGAAATGATGAATTGTTAGGTATATTTTCCCTTTGGTAATTTCTATAATATTTGGAGTTTACATTTTTATAATAGACATTTAATAGTATGATATTTAGATTTTAAATTATTATCACAACAATATTTGATAAATTTAATTACTAAATGTTTTTTCTAAAATAATTGAAAAAGAAATACATATAATGAACTTTACCACAAACTAAGTGGGTTTTCATATTTATTGATATAATTGTATACATAATCTAGAATATTAGATCTAGTGTCCTACTTGATCTAATTAATGATTCTAATCTGCGCTAAAGCGTGGATAATTTTTGGATGAAAAATTTTATAATCATTTTTTTCTTTATTTGAAGTAGAATGGAGCATAAAATATGTAAACTTGAAGTTCGAACCAAACTCAAACCTTAAAATTTAGTTCGTATATACCCAGTCAAAATATAATAAATATCAGAATGAGTCTGGTAGAGTGGTTTCAAAAGATATATGAACCCGAAGTATTATTAGCCGAACCCGAATGGATAACTCAAAAACTGAAAACCCGAAAAAATCCCAAAAACTGATTCAAATGTCTAAATAATTACAAATATAAATATGTACTTAAAATATTGAATTCTATATATTTTTAAATGATATCTAAAAATAACTATTAAGTTTTAAATAATTATTTTAAATATTCAATTTTATATAAGTAAGTATTTACTTCTTATGTTTTGCTTTTAAATTTTGGATTTGACATTGGATATATCTATACCGAACCAATATAAACCAAATTCGATTGATATATGGTTATTTTATGGATTTTAGGTTGTGGTAAAAATTAGAACCAAAACCAATGTGTTATATCTAAATCTTGATTTATACATACAAATTTACCAAAATGAGACCTAGGATATGAAATAAATTAGAATCAAAATTCAAAATATCTAACACGTATTCCAAGGATACCTAAATGCTCAATCATAATTTAAGGTATGTTTTATATTTTCAATTAGTTTTATTTTTGATAAAGATTTTACTTGTTTGTTGGAATAGTCAGTAAAACTATACTCATAAAATATCAATTATAATATGTTCTATTATATCATTAAATATTCATAGTAATTAAGTATTGCTATTTATTTATCACATATATATATATATATATATATATATATATATTATTTCTTTTAATACTCTATCTATAAGAATTATGTATTTGGTGAAGGTTTTGAATAATTTGTTCCTTGCATTTGAATTAAAATATAATTGTATATTTATACGGATTTGTAGGCATATATAGTTCTTTTCTATATTGGTAAATAAAATATAATTGATTAGTTATTCAATTTTATTGTAAATACAAACTGAATTGATTATTTTAAAAAAAATAGATTAATTATTCAGTTCTTTAATTTTAGGCTAGTGTATATATTTAATAATAATTAAGTTAGGTAAAAATAAAAATAATAGGAAAGCTAGTTAAATGCAATGGTTAAGCCTAGACTATTTATAAGTAGATAAAAGATAAAAAAAAATAGAGTTCTAAATTAATAGAATAAATATGGCTGATATAACTGCATAATGGATCACTTCAAATATTATTTTACTTTCTGTAAGAAAACATATTTTGAATTAATTAATGTAAGGTAAATAATGATTATTTATTGTTTAGTTTTACATTAAGATTTGTAAGAACTTCTAGAACCTGTTAAAACTTTAGGCTCGGTTACTAAGAACAACTCTAATGAGGGTTTTTAGTTTCGGGGTTCTCAGTATATATATATATATAATATATATATATATATATATATATATATATATATATATATATATAGTTATATTAGTATTTAATTATGGAATTTTTAATTTTACGGGAAACTCAACCCATAAGTTCTCTGTATAGATACTTTGGGTTAGGTTTTCCGTAAAGTTAATAACCTTACAATTAAATGTTAAAATAAATATATACATACATATATATGTATTTTGAAAACATCGGAGCTAAATCCTTTGTTGGTGGTGCTTCATGATATATTCAGCTAAGAGTTTGAGATGATTTGTATTTAAATGAAAAATTTATTATTATTCAATACATCCGCCATAATGATTTCTTGTTCAGGTAATTTGTCGAATATTGTAATTTATTGAATATTCTTATACTCTTCTTTTTTAATCCTAAAACCAAAACGCAATAGACCTATTAAAGCTCTTTATAGGAAGATAAATTTCATAACAATCTGATATTTGTTGGACGCAAACACAAATAGACTAACGAAAACATCAAATGCTTCTATAATACTCGACAAATACGAGTTCGCAAGTCTTTGAAGCTCGGGAAGAAAGTGTCAACTCCTTGATCATCTTAAGGTTCACTGTATCAGCCAAGATTATTGCCGTCTTCAAGCAATGAGCGTTTTCTAAGATGTAAACAATAATATATCTATCTTCTGGTCTCCCAAAGTATGGTGACGAGTTGAAAATTTGTAGACTCGACAACAGACATTCAGGAACTGGACTTGGTTCATTCCAGAGAAACCTAGAATAACGCTCACGATCAAGATGATCCTTAGACCAAGAAGAAGAATTAGATAAACATGATACTAAGCAGTAGGTCAACTAAAAAACAAATGTTTACTGAAGAAACTTACTTCCATGTAAGAGAGGTCTAGAACTCTTAATTTAGGAGAATCTTTGAGCAACCGGTCAAGGAGTCTAAACGAATACCGGTGGCACGGACAAATCTTTAGATGTTGAAGCTGGTTGAAAAGAAACCATCACCATACCCATCCTACCCAAAACATTTAAATTATTAACAATAATGAGTTTGAAGAACTTTCAGTTGATTAACGGGACATTAAGAGCATGATTATCTTGGGTAAATAGAGGGTTTCTTAAGGGGACCACCAACACCACAAAAACCGTTTCCAAAACCCCGTAATTAAGAGTGACTTTTTCTTATTTCTTGTACCGTTCGCGGGCCAAACTGACACGTGGCAGCCCGCGATTGATTCGTTTTATTTTTTTTTCTTTTAAATCAGACGAAAACAAAAACAAATAAAAAATAGGAACTCCAAATGGGGTTTTAGGATTAATCATACTCTAAATTACCTTTATAGAACATATTGTAAGACGCTTGACAGATATGATTGATCCAATAAGCCCATTAATATCAAGGAGATCAATATTGATATGTGCTTCCCTCAGCTTAGGCATATTCTTGAATACAAAGTAATGTGTCATACAATTTAAATCCTCAAGTTTAAGATACTTCAAAGAAGGAGTATCTATCTCATACCCTTCAAAATTCCAACTTCCAACTAAACAAAGTGATAAACTCTGCAAAGACGGGACGACAATACTGAACTTTGTTGCATTATCTTCCCCACTAAAAATTAATGATAATTCTTCAAGAACGGGACATAAAGAAAGAAGAGTTTGAAGATATGATTCATCTATGTATCTCACCCTCTCAAGTTCCACCGTTTTGAGAGAGGGAAAACAAACCAATGAGGGAACATCCACGAGAGTAATGTCATAAAGTTTCAAGATCACGAGCGATTTGCAAGTATAAAAGCTGCTTGGAAACATGATGTCCGAGTTCCAGGATATTTTCAGCTCGCGTACGTAGCGAGAAACTGCAATTTTCTACCCAACGTTTGATATCTTCAGGTTCACCACATGACTCGAGGCACAATCTTTCTATGACCGGAGCTCTATGTAATGGCAAATTCTTGTTAATAAACTCATCAAGTTCATACGTTCGATGATAACGGTACTCAAGTTTAGGCAACCACATCCATAAAAACCTCCATCTCTTACACAAAATGCTAGTGGATACAGCAATTTTTGTTGGAACAGATGATAATATTTTCACCAGCAAATCATCAGGCAATTCATTGATTATGTCCATCTCCTGCAAATTCTAGATACTAAAACGTTGAAAGCTTGAACGTGACAAACCTTAGAAGTTCTTTGGGCGTGCCTTTTTTTATAATAAATAATACTTAAAATTATTAATTAAATAGGTTAGATATTGTTTTTCTTATTTCTTTTTTTATATAGATTATCAATAATTACTAATCAAACAAGCTTCATTATGTATAGGTATGAAATATATATTAGTACTAACTTTATGATATGTATTAAGATTAATACAATTACATTTATTAGTTTACTTTTAGTTAATACAATGATATTAAATATTACAATAAACTGAGATTTGAAAAATTAAATTCTGTTAGATATTTTTGACATTAATATTCTATGAAGTTGTATTAAGGTTGAATCTAATATTGCTATTAAAACTACTAGGGTTTTCATCTGCATGCACTAAATACATATCAATAATTTAGTTTTAACTTTTATGAAAGTTAAATATTTTAAAGATTTTATGATACATACATAATCCATTACATTATCGTGACTATACGTATAAGAATGCCATAAATCTTTAATTCATATGCATATTGTTTATTTTTATGGAAACAAATTTTAGTTTTGGTTTTATTTTTTAAAAAATCACAGTAGATGTATGATTTTATGTACTTATTGTGTACACTTTTGTACGTGTATAACTCTTATTTGTATTTTTTTTTAACATCAACTTACTTTATTAAGAAATATACGAGTTTACATAATCATGATGAAGATTATTTGTTACAAACATTGGAACATAATAAAAGAAATGAAATGATGAATCGTTAGGCATATTTGCCTGTGCTTATTTGTATAATATTTAGATTTTACATTTGTATAATAGACATTTAATAGTATGATATTTAGATTTTAAATTATTATCACAACAATATTTGATAAAAATTAATTACTAAATATTTTTTCTAAGATAATTGAAAAAGAAATACATATAATGAACTTTACCGCAAACTAAGTAGTTTTTATTATTTATTGAAATAATTGTATACATAATCTAAAATATTAGATCTAGTTTCCTACTTGATCTAATTAACTATAATATGGTTGATATGACTGCAGAATGGATCACTTCAGATATTATTTTACTTTCTGTAAGAAAACATATTTTGAATTAGTTAATGTAAGGTAAATAATGATTATTTTTTTTTTTTAGTTTTACATTAAGATTTGTAAGAACTTCTAGAACCTTTTAAAACTTTGTTAACTGACTATAAAGAATTTAGTAGATCTTATCCATAGTATATTCCTTTGTAATTTATATATTTTATATTCTTATATGTTTGCAGTTATCTATCTATTTCCAAAAAGATAAAATGTCTGAAATTATCAAAATTTCTTATTTTTAGTTTGTTAACTAATATTATTATATTATAATTTGGGTTTATGCATTTATATAATTAATTCTTTCATATTATCATTCAGAAAAATTTATTGTTAATATTTCTTGCAAATTTTACTGAAAATTCAACATAACTTATTTGGTGAGTCTCTTTAGATTATTTATTTTATATCTATCTTACAAACATAGTTTTATAAATATATATCTAATATAAATAGTTTCATATCATATTTAAATTTATATGTTTTATAGATTGCTTTATAAATTTTGGCATAAGCATGGATCTTATAATTGTTATCAGTAAATTCTTCCTTTTGAGACCATTAGTTTCACTTGATTCTCCTTTGAGGAACTTAGCTGAGTTACCATGATGACTCTCCAGCCACGTTTTCCTTTTGATTCCACCTCATACTCAGGCTTATCGCCAAGACCAAACGGGTTGATGGGGTTGTACATCTCTTCCATATTATTGTCACCCTCGAACATGGTCCTCTTCCCTGAATCATTCCATAACTCATCATCATCAGCAATATTCCTCTCATGCTCTTCTTGATCAGGATCTACAGCATCAGCAACGTCATTTCCTTGCTCCTCATGTTCATTAATCTCTTCATTGATTATGAACGTCACCAACAACATCTTGTTCATTATCATCACCAAACATCCCCTGCAACCCCATTTTGAATAACACACGCGCCTGAATCATGTGTTATCATTCCACAAACCTCACAAAACCCTCCTTAGTCTTTCGTATTGAGTGTTAACTCCACCGTTGGAGCACCAACATACGTTCTGCAAAAGCGTCCATGGCGCAGAACCGTTTCCATCGCTTCTTTAAAAGGGAAAATGAATTAAAATCGCATTGCTTCAATGGACTAGACCATCCAAAGCCAAATTCCTTGGCATAGCAGCCACAATAGCTATAAGGTTCTGTCAGGACGACCCATCAGGTTGAATCGATTTTCTTCCGTAGCCTGGCGAACAACCTCCGTATGTAGGAGAAACAAAGCATCATTCGCTCCCAAATCAATGTTTTGAAGAGCTTGCTGAATATTATCAACCATTTTGGAAATGGTAAGATAAAATCACCAAGTATAGAACATAATTTGTGGAAAGAGGATGAAAAAAACCTAACACAATTATTGGGAATTTATATCTTCTCCTATGCTAAATCTCTAGAGTAGTTGGTCCATCACAAACGAACGTGGAGTTTGTTGTGGAGATAACTGACATGTGACATCGTGGGGAGATTCTGTGAAAAGAAAACCCATCTTTGTCTTCAAAATCATCATCAACCATCATGAAAGTGATAAAAACTGCCAGAATTGTATTCGTAAAGTCGCCTTTTTCGCCATGTTCCTTTGTCATTTATAGTCTAGTATTAATTATTTTAAATTGTGTAAAGAAAACTTTATGACAAAATTGAATATATATTGTATACTAAATAAAACATGTATGCTACATTTTGTTTGACAACAATTTATACAAAAAAAACATTCTCGGCAAACTTTTCTATCAAGAAACTAATTAAGAAAAAAAAATTATATTGTAAGATGTGCAGTAAAGTAATTAAATAAATAATGATAGATATTGTTTTTATTTGGTCTATGGCATCGAAAATTGTAAGCACGGCTTTGGTTCATGGCAAACCTTTGATCAACCTTTTCATTTAGGTGTAATATTTTGCGTATTGAAAATGAATTATGAAAACAAATATTTTTTAAGTTTTCTAGTGGGATATTTTTTTACCGACTTCCCCATTTGCTTTGAAACTTGAAAGCATATGTTATCTTTTATTTTATTTTTAAATAGAATTATATATTAAATCTTCCCAAAGAGGGACGTCAGGACAGTATATAAGCCGGCTAAATTTAGGAGAAACAGCCTAGCTAGGTTACGATACCAAGACAGCTTAATATCTTCTGACAACAACTTAATATAACTAGTATAGTAGTATACCAGAGCAAAGATGTTTAAAGGTGATGGGAAAGAAGACAAGGAAGCTACGCTTCCACCTCCGGTTGAACCCGATGACTTACAAGTCCGATGACAGGAGCAACTCGAGGCCAGGGAGTCCAATACTAGCATGAGAGTCACCACCACTCGCCGTCAGAGATGTCACCCACGTAGGTGTCCCGAGGCCACCACGCGTCAACTTCTAAACAAAAGAGTCAGCTTCTTAACCTTAATTGTAGTAGATGCACTACCTTGCAAGTCCGAGACAAGGCGTACTCCTCCACCCTCATGACGAGAAAGAAGAAGATCCCAGACCGGAGAGAAAGCGAAGATCATGAACCATCATCTCAATGGAAGATCTTCCGACACTGAGACCTCCTATTCCATCAGAGAAGAAGCTTCAGTTTTGATAACTGACAACACAGTTTCCGGCGATTTCTCGTCGTCCTCTAATGAAGAGTGGACGTTTGTAGTTGAAAGCTTGTATATTGATCAAAATGCACAAAGTTTATATGAATGATACAGTTACGGGATCTCCCTATATTGTAGGTAATAGCTAATGAATATTCTCTTTGTAAATTTTGGGTACTTGTTGGTAGTTCCTATACTTTCGTATACGTGGATATTGTAAATCCCTGAACTCATGTAACAACTTAGGCTATATTAGCCAATCTAATGAAAACGATCCCAGTGGGGAATTTCATAAGCTTTCATGGTATCAGAGCCTTTTCGCTCCTGAGCAAATTTTTTTTTTCTCGTCATCTACGTCTCTTCTCTTCTTTCTCTTCTCTTCTCTTCTTCTTTCATGGCGGCTGTTCCTGTAAACGTTGAGCGAGCCTTTGGTGTGACTAATATTAAATCACACATCCCTCTCATTCTCGATCTTGATGACCATAACTACGACGCTTGGCGAGAGCTGTTCCACACCCACTGCTTAACGTTTGATGTCGCTGGTCGTATTGATGGTACGTCTATTCCAACAAGTGATGATGATGCACAGTGGCACAAACGAGATGGGTTGGTCAAACTATGGATTTATGGCACTCTTGCTCCACAACTCTTTCGTAGTTCGTTTGAAACTGGAGGTACAACCCGGGACATCTTGGTACGAGTTGAAAACAAATTTCGCAATAACAAAGAAGCTCTGGCAATTCAGCTTGACAATGAATTGCGAACTACAGAGATTGGTGACTTGTCTATTGAAGATTACTCGCAGAAGCTCAAATCTCTATCTGTCTGCTTGGCAAATGTTGATGCTCCTATAACAGATTGTACGCTGGTGACTTACCTCCTCAATGGTCTGAATGAGCGTTTTCACAATATTATCAATGTCATTCAACATCGTTGATGCGCCCCGGTTCGAGCACCGACCTGATTGGATCATGGACACGGGTCAAGATGGTGATCTTGTCGACCAGCTCGAATCAACCAAGGTTTTACCATCAGATCATGCTGATCATACCATGATTGAGCCAGGAGCTAACTTGGAAAAGGAAGGATTTACTAACTGGAAGCAACGATCAGTTAACCTTAAAGATATCATGGAAAGCAGTAATGATATATGTTCATTTTTTGACTCATATCTTCCAAATCACGAGGCTTCTACGCATGAACTCACTTGGAGAATGTTCTCAACTCAATTATGGAGCTCCTTGAAGAAGAATCAGATCAAACAGAGTTCATATGTGAGAGTTATGCCATTTACAAACCAAGTGATCTTCAGTTCTCGCGAATTCAGACATGTGCGCGTGAGCTGGACCGACACTGCTTTGGAGCTGGATGAGCTAATGGACACTATATTGGATGAGCTTAATACTCAAGTGAGTTGGACTGACATTATTCTAGGCGAGCTGAGCTGGATTGACACTCACTTGGACAAGCTAAGCAAGCAAGTTCGATCTTCTGAGCTGGTTCGACCACCCAAGAAGCTGGAATTGGCTAACCTTATTTCTGATGAACCAACGACCAATTCAATAATTCCAAAGGTGATTATTCATGTTCTAAATTTCCAAGAAATCATTGGGCTTTATGGTTTTCAAAAATATTCAAAAACAGACTTGTTTGGGCCAAATGGAGAAACAAATCAAATTTTGGCTAAGGCAAAAGATGGATTTCGACCAGGCCTCAAGGGGACATGTATTGGCCCATATCAGGAGCATATTCTTCACCTTTCAAAGTCCTGGTCGTGGCTATATGAAGAGGCAGTCCAACTTTCAGATAAAGACTTTATTTAGTCAAGTCTTTGTTTCTACTTTCAATGTCTTGTTTTTAGCACATTCTTCTTTGGATCTCTACAACTTGTAATCCTATAAATATGGCCTAAGAGCCACGAAATAAATCATTGAGTTTTCCCCTTTTTATGAGTTTATCTATTTGTTCTTTGTTTAGAACACTTCTTAGTTTCTTGGTGAGGTTATCTCCAAGTTTCGAACCTTCTTTTGTTGGACCGGTGCGTCACATCCGACAACGATCGAAGTCTGGTAGTATCATTGGGACTTCCGCAATCCTTTGTGTCACCATTCATTCCACCAGTTCTCCCTTTGGTGATTTCATATCCCCTTAGTCTGATTGAGTGATCATGTCTGAATCCAGGACGTATCAAGACATGATACGCCCAAGACTGAAGGATCACTCTAAGGTTGAAGGATTGGGTAAGCCTTGCACCGAATGAGATAGAAAGCACAAACGATCAAGGGACGTGGATCGAATGGTCGCACAAGGGCTTCGGAAGACCCTTGATATTTCAACTCCTAAGCCCAAAGATATAACTCACTCCGACGACTTAGAAGCTATGATGTTCAATTAAGAACAAATGATTCAACAAGAATAAAAAGAAAGGTTTTTGATTAAAAATGTTGAATGAACAAAACAATACAATAGCTAGCCTTTATATAATAGGCTATGGGTTAGACCAAAGGTCTAAACTTATTCTAGGAAATACAAACTAGATAAATATGTTGGACTTGACCAAAGACCAAAAACTTGACCACATTTTGAAAGTTGTGGTCCAAAAACTCTTCGGCTGGTCTCGTCCTTTCGTCTGGTCGACGGTCAAAGAATTGCCGTCAGATTGATATATTATTCTACCATGAAATGTATTTTCTTGTTGGGCCTTTCTTGAACAACTCCAAACACTGATTTCAGAATGAGAACATGGCCTCCATGTTTTGTTTCAAGTCCATTAGCTTCTCTCAGTCTAGAATTTCATGGATCAAACCGATAAGGCCCATAAACAGCTCATTAAGCCAAGCTATGATCAGTTGCCTAACTGGTTCGTACCTGATTTTCATACCTTGGTCCATGATGATGGTCAGGGTCGCATCAATCGTGATCCCTTTCCTAACTTTGCGAAAGCAAAATCCATTCTGCAAATGGAAGAGTCTCGTATAAAACGCACCAACAGATCTGTTGCTCACCACTCAGATCACTCTTCATCTTCAACGGTTCTCACCGTCTCTAGCGCAAACTCAACCCCAGATAAGCAACTCAGTCATCGCAATAACAACCGCGGCAACAAGCGCAATGGTGGAAATCGATTCAGAGGTAGGGGAAATCCGAGGTACAACAATCAGAACTGGAATAAGCAGTTTTGGCAGCAACAATTTCCTCCATGGCAGAATCAGTTTTTGCCACAACAGATGCAGATGTGGCCCTTCATAAATCCACCACACCAGAATCGTGGTCTGCTCGGTCCTCGTCCTCAAGCGAATGTTGCTATGAGTGAGTATGCTCCAACCACAGACTTTGCCAATGCCTTCAACTCCATGACTTTGGGAGATCCAGGTGCGGCTGACCTTGAGAGTTTTTGGATGCCTTCAACTCCATGACCTTGAGAGTTTTTGGATGCCTTTGTTTCCCAAATCTAAACTACTCAAACCTTCATAAGCTTTCTGCCAAATCAACTCCTTGCCTTTTTCTTGGGTATCCTTCACAACATAAAGGGTACATATGTCTAGATCTAAAGACAAATAAAATCATCCTCTCTCGTCATGTATACTTTGATGAAACTATCTTTCCAGCAGCTGAGAAAAATTCCACTTCGTCATCTTACCAATTCTTTGACGTTGTTGATGAAACATCCCCTGTTTTTAAAAATATTCTACAAGGGTCTCCAGCTGTTCTGCATCAAAGTCAACCTCCCATTCTTTATGTTCCTTCAACCTCTTTTGCTCCTTCAGTTGCACATACTCATTCCATGACCACAAGAAGCAAGTGTGGAATTTGAAAACCAAAAACTCACATCCCTCTTCTCACGATGTCTCCCCTTCCCTCCAGTCATGTTCAAGCCCTCAAAGATCCGAACTGGAATCCTTCCATGACTGATGAAGTTAACGCATTTAACGAGACTAAAACGTGGGATCTAGTGCCTAGACCGAAGAAAACTAACATAGTTCATTGTATGTGGCTTTATAAGCATAACCTTAATGCAGATGGCACCTTAAGACGTCACAAGTCTCGCCTGGTTGCCAATGAGAAGTCACAGGAAGAGGGTGTGGACTATACCGAGACATTCAGTCCGATAGTGAAGCCTGCAACGATACGAACAGTTCTTAATGTTAGCCTCGCTCGCAACTGGCTTATACACCAGCTTGATGTTAAGAACGCTTTCCTCCACGGGGAGCTTGATGAGACAATTTATATGCATCAGCCACCTGGTTTTCAAAGCAAGGACTTCCCTAATCATGTATGCAAGCTTCGCAAGGCTATATATGGTTTAAAACAGGCTCCTTGTGCTTAGAACTCAAGGTTTGCTAAATATGTCACAAAGCTGGGTTTTGCTTCGAGCAAAAGTGATGCCTCCCTGTTCACTTTCCAGCAAGGTTTAAAACAAGCTTACTTACTGCTTTATGTCGATGACATTATACTCACTGCCTCTGACACATCTTTTCTTCACAAGATCATCAATTCTCTGAAACAAGAGTTTCCAATGTCTGATTCTGGGAAGCTTGATTTCTTTTTGGGTGTCAAGGCTGAGTTCGTAAATGATGGTATTTTCTTAAGCCAACATGCTTATGCAACTGATATTATAAAGCGTGCAGGAATGGAACAATGCAAACCCTGTTCAATTCCGGTGGATGTGAATTCCAAACTGTCTAATGCAGAAGGTGATCGTGTCTCTGACCCCACTCAGTATCGGTGACTCGCTGGGGCGTTACAGTATCTCACATTCACGAGGCCTGATATTGCCTATGCGGTTAATCAAGTATGTCTCTTCATGCATGATCCTCGACATCCTCATCTTTAAGCCTTACGTCGCATAATCAGGTACATTCAAGGCACTAAAACTCACGGACTTCAACTGCTAAAGGGTTCCATAGATCAGCTTGTGGCTTATTCTGATGTTGACTGGGCCGGGTGTCCTGATACACGACGATCTACCTCAGGATACTGCGTTTACTTGGGTTCAAATCTTATCTCTTGGTCCTCAAAAAGACAACCTACAGTGTCAAGATCAAGCTCTGAGGCCGAATATAAGGGGGTGGCAAATGCCGTTGCTGAGGTTTGTTGGATACAAAATTTGATGCTCGAGCTAGGTTGTCCGATTACAAAGGCATCACTTGTCTATTGTGATAATATCAGTACTGTCTACCTAGCTCAAAATCCAGTGAAACATCAACGAACTAAACATGTCGAGTTGGACATACATTTTGTTAGAGAAAAAGTGGCACTCGGTGAAGTTAAAGTCTTGCACGTTCCTTCGTCTCTACAGTTTGCGGATGTGTTCTCAAAGGGCCTGCCTCGAAGCTTGTTCTGTGATTTCAGAGACAGTTTAACCTTCCACAAATCAGACGCTTTAACAGAGGGAGGGTAATAGCTAATGAATATTCTCTTTGTAAATTCTGGGTACTTGTTGGTAGGTCCTATATTCTCGTATAGTTCTTATATTCTCATATACGTGGATATTGTAAATCCATGAACTCATGTAACAACTTAGGCTATATCAGCCATCTAATGAGAACGATCCCAGTGGGGAATTTCATAAGCTTTCAGTAGGAGGATTGCAAAGACTATGAACAGAATAAGAATAAGAGTAGAATATTATTTCGTAGTCCCGACAAGTTACCAGAGTGGCGGAGCTCCATGAAGGTGTTGCGCACTAAGACCCACCTGTTTGCAAATGAGAGAAAGTAAAACCTCAAGAAGATACCGGATCGAGACTATTATGTCTTGATGTGCAGTCTTAGAAGATGAAGACTCGACGAGCAACGACAAAGACGCCAAAGACTGATTTGCCTTCACCTTTGTGAAAAAGGCGACAAGGGTTTTGACAGAAAAGTTTGATGGAGCATGTGGGGTGAACGTGCCGCTCAAAGGCTCAATATGTTGGTTACGTATCCCTCCACTAATTGGATCGGTATCCTAACATCTCGAGGCATTGTAGACAGCCGCTTCATTTCTAACACATGGTGATAGAGTAGTACCTTTCCCTCTCAACTCGTTATTTACAATACTGCCCATGTTGCTAATCTTACTTTACTTAAGAAAAAATATTTATCATGCCAAACCGCTAATCTATGATTAAATTTAAAAAGCCACAAGACACAAAGTTCAATATTTATGACTAGATTGATAATTATCCTATTCTTTCAAAACCATCTTGTTATTTTTAAGTTTTCTTACTCTCTGTGTTTTTACAAATTACATATTTTGTATTTTATACATATTAAAAGTTGACTATAAATACATCAAAAATGTAACTAACTATTTTTATAATTTAAATTAATAATTATTGGATACGTGTAGTTAAATTAATTAAAATTTACAATTTATCAATACTAATTGGTATAGTTTACATATAAAATGTAAAACATATATTTTCTTACAACGAACTAAAAGTTCAAACATTTAATTTTAGAAACAGAAAAATGTTAATTAATATAATTAGAGATGGTAAACAGGTTGTTTTTCCCGTTCCGTCCCATACCGCAGCACGTTCATCTTCAAATAGGTTACAGTAGGTCAGGTTTGTGCGGGCTGCAATTTCCAGAATGATTGACTAAACATGCCCCGCAATATATGTAAGCCTTTGTGGGTCGGGCCGCGGGCTTCTAATCACTTCGTCAAGACATGATTCAGGTCGCTTCAACTGCTTGAAGACGCTTCAATGCTTTACATGTTATATGCATAGAATCACCATCGTTGAAGAATCCATTGCTGAAGCTGAAATTCGTCTTTGATGGAAAGTGAGTTCGCAAACTTCTTCCAGTGACTTGAAGAAGCTCAACTGGTGGAGATCAAAGACATATGGGAGATCGTAAACATCATCGACTCTCAAACCGCCGTCATTGAAGCTCAGTAGGTTATCGGTGAATATCTAACGTCGAATCGCCTTCTTTGCTTTCTCTTTCTCTCTCTCTCTCTCTTTCCCTCTTTTTGTTCAGGTGAAGATAGAAATGAAAACATAGGATTTGTGGATCTTTGGAATCCTGCAAGTCAATCTGTAGCGCATCCCGCACAAAGCACACTTGCGAGGCCTGTATATTTTTGGGCTTACGAAATGACAGTCCAAACCTATCCACAATAAGCTTTTACAAACTAGACTCGCGATCTAGGTTCAACATTGCCATCCCTAAACACAATATAATGATATAAATATAAGTATTTGAATCATTATTTGATTTTTTGGTTTACGAGTGAGTCTATGAGTAATGATTTTCAATTAAGTTGTTAACTATTATGTTTAAGAACCATTTTATTATTATAAGAATATTATTTGATTAAACTATATTGGAAGTTGCATTTATGATCCTACTTATCAAATTAAAACAATTTTACTATCTTGAAAAGTTTATCAACATAATTTTAATAGTGATGGTTTTTATTTTTGTTTTAAATTGTATGACTTTCAAATTTTATTATAATTTTTTTTTTGGATTCTGTAAATTATTTTATTAGTTGAATTATGGTTAATTTGATAACTGATGATTTCTTTATTGAAAATTTATAATATTAAATATTTATTATCTATATGTACAACTTCAAAATGTCAAATAAAAAAATTGGAAGGAATAGTAAATATTGTTAACAACGTATTACTAATTTAGAATAATTAAGAACCTGAAAAGGATCATGTTGTCACGCTAATGGTAGACACGTAAAGACCGTACAAGTCAAAATCATTGTATTAGTCACAAAATTCAACAAAACCATCCACAACAAAAGAAAATTTCATTTTTCTTGCCACTTTTACAAGTTATTGACACAATTATTACCTAAAATAGTCTTTAACAGGAGAGACTTAATTCACCAACCCGAATTCTAAATTGCATGTACAACATTGAATATTAAAATCGCTGAACATTTAATTACTCGTGCTCTCTATGATTAATGACGTGAGGTATTTAAACTAATCACATTAAACAAAAAGTTAATGATCAAATGGTATAACGGTAAATAAAACAAAACACCGGGGCATTATTTTACAAAACCTCCTTAGTACCTTAGCTTCAAATCTCAGCTCCTTTCCTCTTTCAATCATTTTCGGAACACAGTTTAAAGGAAGAACAAAAGCAACAGAAACCCTAATTTACCAAGAACCCTAATCTCAATTTTCCTGTATGTAAATGCATCTGAAGAATTCATCTGTAGCAGAACGGCGGTTCATCGGAAAAGAATCCGCCGCTTCCTCCGATTCAGATCATAAACCTAAGCTTAAGCATCATCGTCCTCTTCAGGTACCAGAAACCCAATCTCAGAGCCATCTGGCCGTTGAAATCCCAGATTCATCGTCTCCGCCACAGTCTTCTCATCCGTTTGATCTCCGCCGCGGCGGAGGAGGAGGAGGAGGAAGCAATCGTGCAAGTTTGGGCTCGATTTTGTCGTTTCTCTCTTCGTCTCTCCCGTCAGCGACCAATCAGAAGCTTCTCCGTCAAGTCCTTCGAGTCCGTTTGATATGTTTCCATCTCCGTTTCCTGCTTCTCCTCTCCGTTCCTCCTCTCTACGTCTTCTTCCTCTTGATCAGTCTCCGCTTCTTCCTTCTCTTCGTCTTCTCGATTCTCGCTTTCTCCTTCATCCTTTCCGTCTCTCTCAAACTCGCTCTCCCTCACCTTCCGTCGATTCGTTTGTTCATCGCTCGCTTGCTTTCCCTCAAGCTTACTCCAACGAGACCCTCCTCCTCTTCCTCTCATGTTGTTTGGTCAATAGGGTCAAAGCCCGTTACAGAGAAGAAGACCAATTCGGGATCTTGGGTTCAGAAGTACAGCTCTGGTGATGTGTACGAGGGAGAGTTTCGTAAGGGGAAGTGTTCAGGGAGTGGGGTTTATTACTATTCGATGAAGGGTAAGTACGAAGGGGATTGGGTAGATGGGAAGTATGATGGGTATGGAGTAGAGACATGGGCTAAAGGGAGTAGGTATCGAGGTCAGTACAGGCAAGGGATGAGACATGGAACTGGGATCTATAGGTTTTATACAGGGGATGTGTATGCTGGTGAGTGGTCTAATGGGCAGAGTCATGGATGTGGTGTGTATACCTCTGAGGATGGTAGTCGGTTTGTTGGGGAGTTTAAATGGGGTGTCAAACATGGCCTTGGTCATTACCATTTCAGGTGAGAATTTATCAGTTTTTCGTTTGTTAATTTTGTGCGTTCTTCTCATTGATTAACATGCCAAGGTGAGGTAGTGTGAGTTTGAACATTGCAGAGTCGTTAAACTTTTGTAGAAATGGTTGAGCTTTCGGTAGAAGGGTTAACTATTTCCCCATACTATTGAACATTAACCAGTGTGGAACTGAAATGAATATGGTTTCTGAAAGTTTCTGACTTTTAATCTGAACTATCTCCTTAATGCTCTAATTGTGCTTTGACTTAGGGTGCTGTGTCTGCTCTATGTCTATGTTGCCTATGGGAATGTTCTAAAGGCTTATAGCTTTCGATTTTGAGGTCTTGATGGACTGTTAGGCGGCCTGTACGCTCTTTTATTGGTGTTATTTACATTTTGAGGAGGATAACAAACTTTGTAGATGAACTATTACAGCCTTTGATAAGTGCATGAGATATGAACCTTTAGTAATCTGGCTTTCAGTTCCAGTTACAATTTGAAACAAAAGTTTTATGTTGGACGATAGTTCTTACCTTTGAAACATTAAAGTCTAGGGGGTATCAAGGTTAAAGTTTTTTGTTGCTGACATGAGCTTTGATCTTAAAATAATTCGATCAGTGACCGTGTTCTCTTCTCTAGTGACACCTTCCTAACTAACTTGAAACTACACCTCTGCTGCAGAAATGGTGATACATACGCTGGAGAGTATTTCGCAGACAGGATGCATGGTTTTGGAGTGTATCAATTTGGAAACGGGCATCGGTATGAAGGAGCCTGGCATGAGGGGAGAAGGCAAGGGCTTGGTATGTACACATTCAGGAATGGTGAGACACAGGCTGGCCATTGGGAAGACGGTGTCCTCAGCTGTCCTACCGAGCAGACCACCCGTCATGGTTCATCGTTTTCCATCAGTCATTCCAAGGTTCTCGACACTGTCCAGGTAACTTATAAGCTTAGCTTACTCCTACCTATTATATACCAAATTAGGTACTTTGAATTTTGTTAATCTCTCGAGGAGTTAAGAGACCAATTTGTAAAAATAGTTTTAAGTTTCATTTGTCTGTTGATTGGGTGGAATACCCACATTAGGTTTGATCCTTATCTTTTTCTCTCTTCATCAACAGCAAGCTAGGAAAGCAGCCGAGAAAGCACATGAAGTTGTGAAAGTGGAAGAAAGAGTGAACAGAGCAGTGTTGATAGCAAACCGAGCAGCAAATTCTGCTAGGGTTGCTGCAACAAAGGCTGTTCAAAGCCAAACATATTACAGTAGCGGCGGGGATGATCCTGTGTGAGTTCGTATGGTAAAGCTTTCAGTCATGAATCTCACCTCGAACTTCTTCGGTGACATATGAGAGAGAAAAGAGAGACGTCTAGAGAAGACAGTCAAAATTCGGATCTCCGTTGAGATTATCTTGAAGGTGGACCACTTGGAACCAGTGTCGGGATCTCATAAGTATTAAATAAGAGATCTGGCTATGGAGCAAGCAAGCTATACAGGTTTACTTTTTTCTATTTTCTCCCAGCTCTTTTCTTTGTTATGAGCAGGCTGGTTTATAAGCTGTACATAGGTTGTTCAAGAGCAAGGCATTGTGTGTTAACAAAAGATTTTTGTAACAAGCTTAACCCATGTAAGAGAAGCAATAAAACATTGTCTTGCTTTTACAATGTGTGAAAATAACACCTCTTCCTACTAGATTTGTTTTTTCCAACAGAAAAGGACAGATACAATCAACTAAGATAATGTATAATGAACTGACAGAATATTACATATATCATGTCCACTGACGAGTAAAAGTACAAGTACTACTAGAGGAACAACAGATTCATATGATCTTGGAAATTGTGGTTATCGTTCTTCAACAAATCACAGTGTAAAGAAACAAGAAACTGGTTTCCTGTTATTAAAGTGTGCAGGTATCTGCATACTTAACCGTTCAGAAAATCCTTGCAGCAGCAAGTGCCAACAACCTAGTACGAGCACAACCCGAGCTTTACAAAAAAAAAAAACAGAGCTTGTCCACATAGTTAAATGGGCCCATCTAAAATATTGGCCTAGGCCCATCAGATGATTCTCTCCCGCTCGCAAGTCCGTTTTAGTCCACATGACCGAAAAATTCCCAAAAACTAAAGATGCAGAAATCGTTCTCGTTGATCCAAACGGTGGCAATCTCCGGCGTATTCTCCGCCGTCTCTTGCTGGTGAGTCATTTTCTTCATCTCATATAGCTAGACTCTGATTCCTCGCTTCTCCTATTTTCCAATTCTTCAATTTAGGGTTCAAACTGTCTTGTGTTAACCCTCAAGGTATGGATTCATGTTCGGTAGAGAATCCGCGAGAAAAGAGCTCGGCGGTTTAATCGAAGAGCTCCGTCGCGGAGGTCCTGACTCTGCTTCTCCTCCCCATTCGTGAGTTATGTACTTCAAAGACAATAGTTTTTTTTTTTTTTTTTTTTTGGCACTTGTTTTGAGCAATTCTTGTATACACAATGTGTTCTCAAAAATCAACAGACATTACAATAAAAATGTATGCATATTGGTTGATGATGATAAACAGAAACTCACATTGATTGATTGAGATCATAAAGATTGTAACAGCTTTTGTACTCTCTCAATCTCTATGCTTATCATGTATCAGACGTCAAGAACATAAACTATACAATCATGGCCACCCATTTATAGAGCTTGAAACAATTATTGATTTAGGTCAGACTATATGATCTATACATCTATTTTAGGACCGGTTTGTATACAATATTGTATGGTACTATGTGAGAAAATTAAACTAGAGAAGCCTCTTCAATCTTCTCATCGATCCT
The DNA here is from genome assembly GCA_905132765.1 of Moricandia arvensis. NCBI lineage: Eukaryota > Viridiplantae > Streptophyta > Magnoliopsida > Brassicales > Brassicaceae > Moricandia > Moricandia arvensis. The sequence goes on along the minus strand of CAJHQP010002766.1, from coordinate 50,964 downwards.
GCCTCTGACAAAACCCCACATAAAGCTCACTTCCTGTTGTGTCTTCTTCAGAGAGTCTTCTCCTCCTGCCCTGACCACCGTCCTTCATGTTCTTAACAAACTCCACTAATTGCTGCCAGTTTTGACCCTCGAACAGCCTCTTGTTCATTCTTAGGTACGTAAATGCTGTTAACCCGTTCCCCGAATCTGACCTGTTCGTTGCAACCACTTGTCCGAACGCGCTCGCGTTGTATCTCTCTAACGCATTCTCCCCGGCTAGCTCGGTTCCAGCCTGCCTCGTCGCGCTCTGCACCTGTTTAACCAGATCTTCTGGTGAGCAGTTCGCGTGCTCTGGTTGTTCTCTGTCTTTCATCTCCATGCAGGTGAAGTTAAACACAACACCATGTTTGTTGAACATCTTAGCTATTGGGAGATACCCGTCGTGGTTTCTTGTGTTGTAATACCCAGCGGTTAGCTCAGCAGCGTGTGACCTGGTTTTGTAGTGCCAGTGTATTCCGGCTACTTTACCCGATAGCTTTGCCCCGGTTCCTTGAAAGATTGCTTTCGCTGAAGCTAAGAGTTTGTCTCCATGTTCAAGTAGCTTCCCTGAATACCATTCCATGAAGAACTTTCCATAGTCACTGTTCCATGTTCCGTCTCTCCTGAAAAACTCAGTATCTTCAGGTAGGTTCTTGTACTCCCCGGCGTCATGAGGTCCACTTGTTCCCCAGTTCGTTTTCCCTATTGATTCAGCATAAGCTCGAAGCGAAGATCTCATATACTGCAAATCAATAGGTACATTGTTTCTTTAGAACAAGTGTTTGGTGTATTTAACTACTGTTCTCATGCCGATTTCGACTAGAAACGTACCTTGTCATAGCACTGAAACTCTCCAATTCCTGGGAATCTCCATGTTCCATTGCTCTCAGGGTATGATGGGTATCTCAGTTCTCCACAAGGTCCCATTCCAACTTGAATTTCCTGCGATACATGAAGAAATGATAATACAATATGATTAGATCACTGTTTATATACTGCTCATGTCTTGTATGGAAGTCTAGATTTTTGCTTACTGCAATGACTCCTCCTATGTAATTATGGAATCTTTCACGGAAGCTCCTCATAAAATCTGAATAGACCTGGATAGGTGTTCTTCCTCTAAGGACAGGCACAGAATCACATCCCAAGGAGATATACTCTGGATTCCTTCTCCCAGATTTGTCTGTGTAGACAAGATCAGGGTTCTTGCTGATTTCTTCAAGCACCCATGGTGGCAAGGGAATACTAGATTTTAAAAGAGACAAAACATTAGCTAAGCTAGCAAACGAGAGAAAGAGATCTTGTTCAAATGGGAGAAACTAAAGTTGCTTTCATTACCTGCAAGAGTCTCCAACGTTTCCTCCACATTGATGGAAAGACATAACGACCTGGAGTTTGAGACCGTGCTTTTGAACCATCTGTATAAGCTCGGCATAGCCTTCCCAGTTATACTTCATAGGCCCATCTTTCTCAACCAATCCCCACCAAGCATCAACCATCACACCTTCCACACCAGCTCCTTTTAGAGCCATCAAACTAGCGTTCATGGCTCTTGGTTTGTTCAAGTGACCTGCCATTGTTACCGTGTCCAGCGGCAACATGACGAAAACCGGAACGCTGGAGTCGTTCTTGGCGTGTGGGTATGAGAGAACGTGGAGCTTCTCCCATCTTTCAGTGGCTTCACCTTCTGGCTTGAAGGTCTTCTCATGAGTGAACTTCATTTCCTTAACCGAACTTTTTGCTTGAAATTGATATGTTGGTAGCTTCATTTTCGCAAAGGAAATGCTATAGGAGCTTTCTTGGTTTCTTGAACTTTTGGTTTCCTTACGTTTGATTAGAGAACTAGAGGAATTTAGTGTCAGTTCCATAGTTTTCTTTCTCTCTTTGGTTCTGTTGAGAAATGATGATAGAGAATAGAAATGTTTGTGTCTTGAGAGAAGATGATGTTTGTGTTTTGAGAGAAGATGATGTTTGTATGTTTGCATTTATAAAGAAATCTGATTGGCTGTGATTTAGTTCCATTTTCTTTTACATATCACACACACCTAACAAAGTGGAAAAGTGTAAATGTCACATCAGTAGTTACAAATGCAGAATCTTTTTTTTTTAAACTAGATTACCTTGCAGCCCACCACTTACGTCTGGCGCCAACTTTTGTCTGTACCTTTTAAGGTCTTGAACACGCCTCTTCGCCTGAGGTTCAAACCCGCGTCTTCCAAGCCGAAGCTCGGGATACCACTGGACTAACTCGTCCGGGTACCGCAGAATCTTAGTTAGTACATTTTTTTCAATTTTTAGATGTGTATTCAGATATTTAGGTAATAAAGTTTTTTCTTTCTTTCCTAGTTGGTAAATTATTCATATACATTCTTGCAATCTAATCTTGTTTTTCTTTTGATAAAAGAGACAAGCTGATGATTTTGTTTACTCAGTTTTGGCTTTGAACACATGGTTTGTGTGGCTGAAAGTTCTTAAGGTCACTGCATTGTTATTTGAAAAAAGAAGATAAGTGCAAATGATTTTCATTTCAGTATCAAATTTATTGCGGCTGCTGTTAAATCTCTGCTTTTTTCTTCTTCTTCTTCTTCTTGGACTTTCCTTCCTGTAATATTTTTATTTTCCAATTAAGCAGCAGTTCATTTGACCACTTAAGTTTCTAGCAAAAGCTAATATGTACATCGACAATTCTTTATTGGAAAAATTGCATAAAAAATCATGAAATTGGCAAAAGTTTGCACTTCAAACTTCGAAGCTCAAATGCTAACATTTTTAACAATCAAATTTGTATGAATAACACATTAAACATCGAAATTAATTATTTTGTTGCACACGTCAAAAATGTGACCGGTTACTGTTCATAGCATGTAAAATCAATGGTGATATGGTGTTTTTTTAAAAATATATATATATTTAAAATTATTTTCATCAAAAAAACAAATAAAATTAGGTAAATTCAATATAAATTTAAAAAATTGAAAAAATCAGAAAAAATCAAGAAAACAAAATAAAATTCAAGTATTAATAAAAATAAATTCAAAAAATCAAAAAATATAATAAAATAAAAATAAATTGTAAAAATCGACTAGAAATAAGACAAATTAGTAAAAATAATATAAAATGAAAAAACAAATAATAGAAACATGACAAAAATAGAAATTCAAAATATAATAAATAAATAAATTGTAAAAATTGATAAAATCTAGAAAACTAGGAAATTTTAAAAAATTTGGAAAACAAATAAAAATTGAAAAATTGAAAATTTGAAAATTTGAAAACCAAGAAATTGACAATGGTTTACATTTTCAAGTGTTTCGTTTGAGTTCAAGTATTGTTCGATTGTCGGGTTTGGATCCTTCGGATCCTAAATATTTGGACTCAAACAAAACACATGAAAATGTAAACTATTGTCAATTTCTTAGTTTTTTTTTTAATTTTCAATTTTCAATTTTTTGAATTTTTATTTGTTTTCCAAATTTTTATAAATTCCCTATTTTTCTAGCTTTTATCAATTTTTACAATTTATTTATTTTTTATATTTTGAATTTCTAAATTTTTATCATGTTTTTTATTTATGTTTTCGTCTTTCTATTATTTTTACTATTTTTTCTTATTTCTAGTTGATTTTTACAATTTATTTTTATTTTTTTAACTTTTAAATTTATTTTTGTTAGTATTATTATTAATATTTGAATTTGAATTTTATTTTGTTTTCTTGATTTTCCTGAATTTATATCAATTTTTTAAATTTATATTTAATTTTATCTAATTTATATGTTTTTAGTTAAAATAATTTTAAATGATTTTTTTAAAAAAGAAACTGCCACGTCATCATTAATTTGACTTGCTATGAAGAGTACCCGATCACATTTTTGACGTATGCAACAACTAAGTTAATTTCGATGTTTTATGTGCTACTCATACAAGTTTCATTTTTAAAAGTGTTAGCGTTTGAGCTTTGAGGTTTCATGATTTTTTATGTAACTTTCCCCTTCTTTATTTGATTCTTTTTTTTTCCTCACACTCAATGTAATTTTAAGGTAATGCTTGATGGTTTTGCCTTGTCTTTATAAGCCATGCATGTGAATTTTCATGTCAGAAATGAGCTTTCATGCCTTATTATTGGGAGTATCTCGCTGAATCATTGAAAGTGACAGTTTGGTCTGTGACGTAGATTGCGCTTTTGGAAATTTCTTCACCGAGGACAGGTAGTTTCTCTCGTTTCTTTTTCCCACCATTAGCTTTTTCAATGGTAGCAATTGATCCTTATCGCTTTGGCAACCTTCTCTTTTTTGGCTTTTGCTTTTTATTTACAATGTCCAGGGAGTGTGGTAAGGACAATTAGCGGATCAAACTTATAGTACTTGACCTATTTAGCTGCGGATTAAATCATTTTTATGATTCAAAACTTTGATCCACATAATATGCAAAACAAAAAATAATATATATATATATATATATGCACTTGTCGAAATTTGTAGATAACCTATAATATTAGTTAATAGTTATAATATTTTTAAAAAAATTATATATCAACTAATTTATATAAATAATACTGATTATATATTTTTATAACTAAATTTATATAAATATTTTTAATATTTTATGTATTTTTACAAAAATATTATTACATTTAAAAAAAAATATGTTTTGATCTTCGGGTTGGCGAAACACCTGCAATTCAGTTCAAAGCACCCGTACTAGCTCCACTTAAAATAAATTTAATTTGTATATGTATCCGTAATTCAAAAAATTTAAATAGATGATTCCGCATCTCACCCATTTTATGGTAACCACGAATAATGCTTCAAATTTTCAGCTTCAAAGATAGTGGACATTGTACGCTCTTCAAAATTTTATTGGTAATTTCGTAGTTAACAAAAAAAATATTTTAAAAGACTGAGTATAAATTCTTGAACATAGATCCCCATTTTCTATCATGTTTCCTTATGTTAAATCAAAGAATATAGCAAAAGTAACTTCTCAAATGATTTTAGACCATATTCAAAAATACTACATATTTAATAATGTAAAGAAATATTTTTATAAGTAAATAGATCTTAATATATATGTTTGACGTTTCTTCTGAAATTCTAAACTTTCTAGAAGTTTAAAATTTTATATCATAATTTATATATTTATATTTGAAAATTTTATTTGTATACTCAAATTCTATTCAACTATTCTTTTTGCACAAGCTATTATGAAAAAAATAATGCCTTATTTTATAGTAACACTATTAAAGGATAAATATCATACTTGTATAGTTTAGATATTATTCTTTAGATATTCTTTCTGTTATGAGTCGAATCAACATATTGCTCAACCTATAGAGAGAGATCAATACACATCTCAGTTCAAGAAAAACATAACTTCTTATATGATATCAGAGAGTTCCGATCTTTGAACCTTCTTCACACTTCCGCTTCTTTTCTTTATACTCTTCTTCTTCTCCGATCAAACCAAGTTCAATGGTGGCTGCTCCTCCTCAACTTGAACGCGCTTACGGTGTCACCAACATCAAGTCTCACGTTCCCTTCCTCCTCGACGTTGATGATGGTAACTATGACGCCTGGCGAGAACTCTTTCTCACCCACTGCCAGAGCTTCGACGTAGTCGGCCATCTCGATGGAACACTCCTCCCTGCCGCTGATGGTGACGATGCGTGAAAAAAACGCGACGGACTGATGAACCTCTGGATCTATGGTACGCTCTCTAAAAATTTGTTCAAAAGCACATTCAAGACGGGTGGTACATCTCGCGAGATTAAAGAAGCTCGTGCAATTCAACTTGACCACAAACTTCGTACCAAGGAAATTGGAGATCTCTCCATCCATGCCTACTGCCAAGAGCTCAAGACACTATCGGATCTCTTGACCAATGTTGGTGCCCTTGTGTTGGAATGGACGCTCGTCACCTATCTGTTAAACGGGCTTAACGGAAAATATGACAACATTGTAAATGTCATAATCCACAGGCAGCCGTTCCCTACCTTTGAAGAAGCTCGTTCGATGTTGATCCTAGAGGAGGATCGTCTTGGCAAAGGCAAGAAAACTCACTCTCACAAAGATGAGTCTTCGTCTTCTCTAAAGGTCCTTGCTGCAACAGAGACACCTAAGGACCAAAGACCTCCTCAACACTTCAACAAGCAACAACAACGCAGCTACAATAACAGAGGCAGGGGCAATGGACGAACCCGTGGAAGAGGTACAACCAGAATCAGCCACGACCGCAGTACCCTCAATGGAACTCTCCATTTTGGCCCAACGGATTTCCGATGTGGCCACCACAGCAGTTCAACCTTTGGACTCAGCTTCCTCCCACTCCATTTCGTCAAGCTGGTATTCTTGGTTCACGACCTCAACAACATCAGCTCCCTCAAGGACCTCGTACGAATGCTGGAAATCAAAAATACGAGCCCAGCATGGACTTTGCATCCGCTTTCAACACGAAGACACTCATCGACCAGACAAACAATCAATGGTACAAGTACTCTGGCACAACGGCACACCTCGCAAATAACGCAGGTAATATTAAGTATGTTCTTGATGATAACACCAGAAAAACAATAACAATGGCCAATGGAGGTAAGGTTCCAATAAACTCATCAGGATCTTTTTCCTTTCAAACAAACACTCGTCCATTATCATTAAAATATGTCTTGGTAACTCCTTCTATCATCAAAAATTTGATCTTTGTCCGTCGTTTTACCAAAGATAACTCTTGCTCAATAGAATTTGACCCTTTCGGTTTTACTGTGAAGAATCTTCGATCGCAGAAGAGGATACTCTGCAGTGATAGCTCGGGCGATCTATATCCGCTTCTACCTTCCACAAATAAAGAGACATCACAACCTCAAGCTTTTCTTACCACTTCCTATTATATATGGCATCGTCGTCTTGCTCACTGCAACGACCAGGCTTTAAATTCTTTGATTTCTAATTCAGTTTTATCATGTAATAAACGGGATTTGTCTCTTTTGTGTCAGCTTATCAATTTGGAAAACAAAGAAAGCTTCCCTTAACTCTCTCGAACACGATTGTCAACCAGCCTTTTGACATCGTTCATTCTAACCTATTGACTTCGCCTTTCCAGAGTCTGAGTGGGATCAAATACTATTTCCTATTCATCGATCATTACTCACACTTTCTCTGGGTATATCCCTTGCAGTATAAACATGAAACCTTCTCTAAATTCCTGCACTTTTCAAATTTTGTGAAAACTCAATTTGGCAGAGAAATAAAGTCCTTACAATGTGACAATGGAGGTGAGTTTAACAACTCAGAGTTTCATGATTACGTCGCGTCAAAAAGGATAACTTTCCGTTTTTCTGGCCCACACACTTCTCAACAAAGCGGAAAGTCTGAACGGATGATACACACTATCAACAATGTTGTGCGCAGTCTACTGTCTTAAGCCAACCTCCCTTCTTCGTTCTTGGTGGAGGCGCTTCATACGATAGTCCACATTCTCAACATTTTACCTTCCAAAGCCATCCAAAACAGAATCCCATTCTCGGTATTGTTCAACAAACCTGTTTCTTACTCACATTTAAAAGTCTTTGAATGCTTATGTTTTCCAAACACTAACCACTCTCACAATCCAAACTTTCACCAAGATCTCCGAAATGTCTCTTTCTTGGCTATCCACAAAATCACAGAGGGTACAATTGTTTCGATCTATCAACAAAGAAAATTATCATCTCACGACATGTGAACTTTGATGAATCTTGTTTCCCATATGCAGAATCCTGTCGCGAGAATGACTCTGCTTATGACTTTCTTTCCTCCGAGATCAAACCATATCCACTCTTCCAACAAATAATGGAGAAGCCCACTGCGACTCCAGCTTCTACGGGTCCATCTAATCAACCTCAAGAAGCGCCAACTCACTCTACCCAAGTGGTGAGAGAGGAACCTAGGCACGCCATGTCTACATATTCTAAACATGGTATCTCGACACCAAAACAGATTCTTTCACTTCATACTCAAACATGTTCACCACTACCAAAGAGCCATCTTCAAGCTCTCGATGACCCTAATTGGAACCTGACCATGAATGTGGAGTACGATGCTTTTATTAAGAATAAAACTTTTGATCTTGTGCCAAGGCCACCGAACACTAACATTGTCCGTTCCATGTGGCTATATAAACATAAGTTTAATGCAGATGGTGACTTGAAAAATCACAAGGCAAGACTTGTTGCTAATGGAAAGTCCCAAGAACATGGCGTAGATTTCGAGAAACTTTCAGCCATGTGGTTAAGCCAACAACCATAAGAACTGTTTTGGCTTTAATGTGTGATTGGCAGGTTAATCAGTTGGATGTCCAAAACGCGTTCATACACAGAACTTTGGACGGAATAGTGTACATGTTCCAGCCACCGGGGTTCGTGGATCCAACAAAACCTAATCATGTCTGCAAATTAAACCGCTTAGTCTATGGTTTAAAAAATCTCCACGTGCTTGGAATGCAAGATTTGTTAACTTCATTACATCTAATGGGTTTACACAAAGCAAATCAGATGCCAGCTTGTTTGTCTACAGGAAAGGTGAACTTACAGCATATCTAATACTTTATATCGATGACATAATCATCACCGCCTCAACAAACAAGCTACGTGACACGATAATCCAACTATTGAAGTCAAAATTCCCTATGACAAACTCTAGACGTATACACACATTCCTAGGGATTTCGGCGAAGTTCAATGAGAAGAGCCTTTTCTTAAACCAAACGCAATATGCAGTAGACATCATCAAGCGTGCTGGAATGACAGATTCCAAACCCTGCAACACACTAGTTGACTTGAAGTCCCAACTATCAGACAAAGAAGGCAAGCCAGTCGCAAATCCCACCAAGTATCGCAGCCTTGCTGGAGCTTTGCAGTACTTGACTTTCACACGTCCCGACTTATCCTACGCGGTTCAACAACTCTGCTTGTTAATGCATGACCCACGAGACAGTCACCTACTGGCCATGAAACTCGTCATACGTTACCTGCAAGGCACCAAAACAATGGGTTTACAGCTCCTAAAGAGACAAAACATGCGACTAACAGTTTACACAGATGTTGACTGCACAGGCTGCCCAACAACACGTCGCTCCACCTCTGGCTTCTGTTTATATCTCGGCGACAACCTCATCACATGGTCAGCTAAACGCCAGCATACAGTCTCCCGCTCAAGCGCTGAGGCCGAATATAAGGGGGTCGCCAATGCCGTTGCAGAAGCTTGTTAGATCAGGAATCTCCTACTCAAAATGGGAAGGCCGCTGAAACACTCTACATTGGTCTATTGTGACAATGTTAGCGCCGTCTACCTCTCTTCGAATTCTGTACAACATCAAAAGACAAAACATATTGAGATCGATATTCACTTCGTCCGCGAAAAAGTACTCTTAGGAGAAGTCCGAATCATTCACATTCCATCTACCCTACAATACACTGATATCTTTACGAAAGGATTACCTTCCATGCTCTTCACAGGCTTCCGTTCCAGTCTTAGTGTGACAGAGCCCACGCTACAACTGCGAGAGGGTATTAGAGAATAATTATCACACTTATATAGTTTAGATATTATTCCTTAGATATTTTTTTCTGTAATGAGTCGATCCCACATATCGCTCAACCTATTGTAATATATATAGAGATATCAATACACATCTCAGTTCAAGGGAAACATAGCTTCTTATAAACACCACAAAATTTTCACGTTTAGTAACCAATCTATTAAATATTTATACAATAGAAACTTTATAAATGATATTTGACAAATTAATAAACATGATAAATTAATAAATTTCTTAATTAGTTGGACTTGTTTAAAATATGATATACATTTTTATAAAATCTTATATAAATATATGGTCCCTTTCAAATCTTAATTTAATAAATCTATGTACAAACATTCTATATAAATACAAATAGACCATTTTATCATTTTTATCTCTACTTTCTTTTAACAATTCAATATATTTTGATAATATTTAGTAGAATTATATTTAAAATTACATTTAACATTCATGAAACATATTCCATATACATCAAATAATATAATAAATATATATAAAAATCAAAATATTTACAATGTAATTAATGTATATGTAGTCGACATTGTAAGTAGATAAAAAATGCTTATAATAGTCGCTGCACAGTCGCACCTCAAGGCAAGGTTTAGAAACTCTTAGCAATGGTCAACATACTATATAAATAACCAAAGCCCATCCTAAAAGTCTCAAAATAATATTAGACACAATTACGTGGAGTATGGTTGGACACAAATGCTTGATATTCGGCTTGTATTCGCTACTTCATTTGAATCGGTTTGAAAAAACAAATATTTGTTACAATCAAGTCGAGTAACAAGTAAGCAAATTTTATTACTCGCAAGTACAAGTCAAGTAACAGTTCATTTTTATTTTTAACTACTTGACTCGTTACTTGATTTGTTACTTGCTATCTTTTACTTGTTCAGTTACTTGTTATATATTATTTGATTTATTAAATACGTAATATCTATTTCATTAGTTAATTAAAATTTATGCATTTTATAAATGGTCTTAATTACTCTTTACTTGAATAGTCTATGATCTTTAAAGTCAAATATTTATTCTGGACAAGTTGTGGATCAAATAGTTTATTAAATTTTCACAAATATAAAATAATAAAATAAAATTAATTATTTGATGTTGTTTGATTTATTACACGTTTTTGCTAAGGAACAAAGATTCATTTTTTTAAATTATAGTACAATAACTTGTTTATATTTCAATATTATAAATAAATCAAACATAAATGATATATTTATATAGTATTTTGGATTTTTTTTCTTTTTAATATATTCTATTTCATGAATAACTAAAATATAGGAAAAACAATGACAAAAGAAATATAATGATACATTATTATATATAATAAATTTATTTACTTTTAATTTTTAATTAATTATAAAATAGTTTATCAAGAATTATCAAATAATTTACAAATAATTTACAAGTAACAAGTAATAAAACAAGAAAAGTATCTTCAAGTCGATCAATTTTTTCGCAAATACTTAAAACTGCAAGTATTAAATATAGCAAAAATACCCGAATACTCCGACTTGTACCCAGCCCTCCTCTGGAGGAAGTTAACAAGCAATAGTGAGTGGGTTTTTTTTTTCTTTTTTGAGAACTTAATAGCGAGTGATGACTCAATAATCCAAATTCTACAAAAATATCATCATCGGTTCATGCTCTATCAAGATACAAGAAAAAATAGCAAAATACTATCAGTGAAAAACGGAGATAGAATCACAGAAAGAGTCTTTTGTGTTCTTTGATAGAAACAAAAATAAAGGATTCTTCTTACAGTTTTATTAAAAGAAACTCAAATGTAAAGATAAGATTCATTTCTGTCTGAGAAGAAACTCAAACATTTGGGTTTTGTAACCAAGCAAAGTGTACAGATAGATTCTTCACGGAATGCCTAACTCTGTTATACACAAATGTTAAACAGAACAACTTAAAAGCTCTCTCTCTCTCTCTCACACACACGAAAACATTGAAAACTCTCACTTTTTGCAGTCTAGTTCTTTACACGAAGCAATATTCCACCAAAAGCAAAATGAGAATGAGGAAAAGACTCATTCTATACGCAAATTCCTTGCCGATTCAGATTCTATGGATCTGTAATCATCTCGAACTCTAACGGCTCTCCAATCAGACTCTTCTTTGGTCTGCCTCAGAGCCATGAAGTGTAGTGCATCACTTCTAACCTGGTATATGTGGCAAGCCCACGGATACGAGTCAGGTGACGACCAAACCTTCTGTTCCTCAAACTCTGTCTGCTCAGCCAGAGACGTGGGCATGCAATACACTGTGTTGGGCTCTGGCTCCATAAAACTAGCAACTGCAACGCATCCAGGAGATACGAATCCTTCAGGAGCCCGCGGATGCCAGATTGATACAGGACTTACGTAATCATCTAAGCAGTTCCTCCACACCTGTTGAGAATTGCATAATATTATGTATCACTAGTCAAAACAAACAAACAAACTCATGTTTTGATTTGGTTAGCACTTTTTATCACAATTTGGATGCTCTACACTCGCTACATGTTCATGGTCAAGAAAAGTGTGTACTTACGAGGTCATAACCCACTGGAAGTGCAAACACTCCCTCGGTGTTGTTGTAAACAGCAGCAACATTTGGAGGATGGCTACCAACATAAGCTACATCACCCACTGACACAAATCTGGTGAAAAACAATGACTAAACTGCTTCAACAAATCAGCGCAACAACAGTATCATCATTAGCGCAACAAATAATACTTACCCCTCTGGACAACTGGGTCTCCAGATAGTGCACACTCCTCCATCTTCAGAAACCTGAAAGCAAAAATAAAATAATATAACTGTAAGCAAACCACGAACGGTGATGTTTTGGTGAATTCTTAATGTTCCTTCTTGTAAGGATTCTTATTTGAAATCTATTATTGACAAAGGTTTAAGGTCCAATTTTAACTTTAAAGAAATCGAGAGCAATTAAAAGAAATTACCTGCTTTTTGCACAAAGTACATCGACCTTTTGTTTCTCGCTCACTACTCCAAATTTTTGAGAAATTGATACTATGTTTGACAAACTTTCTATCATCTGAGACAGAACTTGATGAAGAAGAAAGTTCTCTCGATTTGATAATGGCCTTGTTGCTGTACGATTTCGAGTCTCTTCCATCAGCCTCGTTCCAAGCAAAATACACATGTCTCTGGCTTGAAGGAACCTGCGACGAGAAGAGAGAAAGTCTATTAGGTGCATTGGACTGGCACGAGCTTCTATACTTGCATATGTTACAGCAGTTAGTAAGCTATGTGGAGCACAAACCAATGTAAAACATGTTTATAGTCATATCGATATATAGCACTGAAAGACCAAAACATCTATAGAGAGTAATCATTTCAGATGAAGATCTCTCTTGATTCTTAACCAATTCAACTGATTCAAATATTAGTCTAATAACTGTGATGAGATTAGGAATAGCAATGACCTTGAGAACATGATTTTTCATGTTAGACTGATATGCTTTCCACATTTTGCGCACCACTGAACAAATTCGAACAGCTTGGGGTTCTAGTACATCTGATTCTTCCGACACGCTGCACTTTATAACCTGAGCAAAGCTCTCTGACTTCTGAAAGTTCTTCAGATGCAGTATGAGATGCGAGGGCCTTTGGCCACCTGCCTTTGCCAATTCCAACGCCATAAGTTCCTCCCAAGGCACATCCCACATAATCTTACTGGGTTTCTTATCCATCTTATCCAGATCAGAGCACTAAATGGAAGTAACAAGTCAGCAAATAAAAAAAATTATAAGACGCAAATGAAAATCTCCAGGTGGAAGGGTATGCTAGTGGGTTTGACCTGTAATAGCACAACTCTCTTGTTGGTCACAATGACAATGCGTTTGTATGGAACAAGGAAATGTTCTTCATAGCAATCAGATAAAGCGAATTTTGAGGGTTCCCTGAATATCTCTGTACAGCCAAAATGCCGACTTGCTTCTGCTAGGTGCAGGAGCATCTGCAAAAATAGATAACAAACAGATATTAGAACCAGCTTGGAAATTTGCGCATGAATGGCAAGCTTGACTTTAAAAGTGCAAGTTAACAGTTTCCTGGTAACTATTAACAGTACAATACCATGTCCTGGGAGAATTAGATGTACAACTATTATATTGAAATATTGCATGCTAGATTAGCCGCCTTGTAGTTAGAAATTTTGGATTTGGTCGTAGATTAAAAGCTTCCAAACTTTCTCAATATGAAGTGTCACTAATAGACAATAAGAAGAAACAGAGGCAGTACCTGGCCTATAGCTTCCTTCTCATCATATTCCCTGAGTATACCATCAGCATGAACTGCACGAGGATTTCTAATTCTCTCCAAAGCGGTCCTGTTGCTCAAGACCTCCAAACATCGTGTGCAACTTGCTCCAATTCCATCAACAGTCAATGAGAAAAAATCTAATGCACCACTCACTGGTTGAACGAAAAATCCTAGGAAAGCCCGTCCTACCCCATGGGCAAACCCTAAGATACCATTTTGTCGGGCACTCTCTACAGGCTTCGTAACAACTCCTGATACCCCGAAGGCAACACCTTGTGCTAGGGCTTCTGTTCCTTGAACAAAAGCATCACCTACACCAGTGATCCGCCTCGACCAAACCTGATCCATTTGTCAGCCTTCTTTTAGGCAAACTGACAAAGTGATCAACTTAATTTTATTGCAAGAAATATGTACCTGTCTTTCCCTCAGTTGCAGGAATTGACCATCAGTTGAAAGCGCCGCAAATCCTCTACTAAGAGAAGCCAATGTTGAGCTAGTCATACCCAAAACATCTACTGAGAAAATCAAATGTAAGGGATTGTGGATCAGATCTCTCCATATGCGATTCCCGATGGCTGGAAGTATTGAACTTTTCCGTATGAACCGATCTCTGTGCATTACTCTCCTCAGATGGACCTAAACACAGATTTTTTTGAAACATTAGCAACATTCCCACTCTATTTCTCAGCAGTAAATAGTCCGAGTATACCAAAATGATGAATTAGCTTGTAGTGGCAAGCAGTAGAAAGACGTTCTAGCCACAAGTTGTTCCATAACAATCCAAGTAAAAAAAAAGACTCTCTTTAGTCGTAAGATCTTCTGAGCTACTTATCCCAACATGAACATGGCTGAAACCAGCTCATGCGACAACAGTTCTTAATTTACAACTAATTTTAGTTCTCACAATATGTAGCCAGCTAATGTCCCATGAAATGGAACCAGGTATCCCTATAGTTAGTTCTATTACAAGCCTGTGAAATGGAACCAGGTATCCCTATAGTTAGTTCTATTACATGACTGTGTAGTATGTAACGCCACGAGAATGATTGTAGTTCGCTATTCCATTTCATATACAGGAGTAACTTCAAAGAAAATCAGTTACCTGAATTTTGAATGCATTTCCAACAGCAGACAAAATCGGACTCCAAACACCAAGAATTCCATGAGGCCTCTGAGCTGGCGCTGTTTCCAGTGAGACCTTTAGCCTTACCTCTGAAACATCTATGAGGCTGAAAATCAAAAACAAATTACGTTTGGCATTTGCTCGATTTGCATGCCAAAACGGCCAAATGCTATGGACTTCATGCCCGAAATGCTAAAATTTTATAGAAGGAAAGAATACTTTATATGTATCTCAGGATCAACTTGCGCGACACTAGAACTTTTCGGGAGACGATCCAGCTGGAGCTTATTACAGAAGTCAACCGAAGCCCAAATGATAGGCTCGTGAATGTTTACTCGCCAGGTATTATCTGTCACCTATCAATCAAATAACAAATGATGTGCTTCAAATAGTATCTCATATGTTTGAGTACCATGAAGATAAGCCTGACTAGAATACATACCCGTACATATACATATGGATACACTTGAATGCCATCAGTTTCTTCATTACACATTGTAATTGTCATCTTAAGGACTGGTTGATGACTATCTCCAGTGTTATCTGGTGCCAATAGTACTGGCATTAGAGTTAGAGGTAGCTGGTTATCAATCTGTAAATGGCCCAGAATGACTTTGAACCTGTAAACCATAGAAAAGAATTGCATGTTCAGATTTGCGAAGGTATTTTATGCGGTACTGACAAGTTGCTAATAATTCAAACTATCCCATGTTCTTAATTTTCCAAGCATAGGCAAGCACATGACGTATATTCATATTTGGTTACATCACCCCATTTATACGTGGAAACAGACATAAAAAGACAACAGTGCTGCAATATTTGAGTTTACCTGCTAGTTCTTCCCTCATCATAGCCAGTGGAGTAAGATATGAAAACTTTTTCAAGGTAAAAATATGATAACTCTTTTGGCACGTGATCTACAAGAGAGATCCCCACTAGTCCCATTTCAATTATGAACTCCAGAGTGGTGGTCTTTCGTTCTGAAGGTGTCTGAGGAGTAGAATATCTATTATTTCCAACCGATGTCAAAGATATGATTTCATGAGGACTCTGTGAAGTACTGTCATCATCAGCGAATCTAGCAATCTTGACGTCACCAATTTCTTTAACGTGAAAGTTCACCTCTAAGTCCCTACACAATTCAGAATCCACAACACCATTTTCCATGTCTAGTCTGAAAACCCCAGAACGCTGATCACTTTCAACCTTAGCATCCAAGAATTTCTGACCGTAAGGATCTTCCCAAGCAAAATTTATTGTCGTAAGAGGTTCCAACAAAACCCACGAATCTTCACCAAAACCAGATTGGCGGACACTGATTCTTTTGACAGTTGTTCTATTCTCAACCCTGGTTAAAAAGTTTAACACACAAAAGAGACAGGAAATTAATGATGGTTTCACAAATATGTATGTCTGTCGATTGTAGAGAAGATACCTCATAGGACCATTGCTTGGGCCAAGTCGAAATACAACTATAAAACGTGACCCTTCTTCAAATCCCCGAATCTCTGCTTTCAAAAATCTATGAGAACCATTTTGACTCCTTAATACAAGAACAATTGTGTCTTCCCGAGCAACTTGAACAGGAAATGACCACTCTGTTTCTCTTAACCGAACCTGAAATTAGGCCAGGTAATAAAAAATGATAAATCATTAGATAAATAGAGAGATGCTCTTACCTCTCAAATGAAAACATATGTGGTAACCAGGGGGAAGCATCCACATGCCAAACAATTAAGCAATATAGAACATAATCGACTTGCATTTGAACTGTAAGTTATTGTTCCACTTTAAGAAGTGTCACTGGTTAGACTAAGCAAATATCATAATACTATATGCTTCCAGTGGACATCCTATACAACAGCCTTATCCAAACAAATTTCTCGCAGTTTTGCAACTCATTGACTACAGCAAAGATATGAGGAATAACGAGGAATAACTATCGGTGAAGATTCTGCAACATTAACAGCTCACCTGGAGTTCATCTCTTCCACTTGGTTGGAAAACAAAGGAGACCCTCGAATCATATGCATTGAGTACTTTTGGTTCATCATCACTGTTCAGTTTAATATATATGTCTTCACCGATCCTGTTGGTGAATGTCATGAATGGTCGAACAGATATGATCTGAGAAGTAAATTCGAGTCAGTAAGTAATAAGAGAGAAAGTGTGCAAAACAATCTGCTTCTTACCTTTGTAGGAACTGACTGATAACCGCAAGGTTTTGTAGACAGAAATAGCCGCATGCATTTTCCATCGGGATCATACGCATCCACATCCAAAGATCCATCCTATTCAAATAAGTACCAATCATAAAAAATGTAGGGTCAGCAAAGCTCAATTTTAGAGAAAACTATTCTATCGAACAAATAAATTAACATACAACTGACCATGTCACCAAGGGCAGAAAGATCTTTTGCAGGACCATATTGCTGATTCCCAAATTGAGATATAGAAACTGAAAGACCCAGAAGTTTGAAATTCAAAGTAGAAGCAATTGTATGACCTTC
Source organism: Moricandia arvensis (assembly GCA_905132765.1). Lineage (NCBI taxonomy): Eukaryota > Viridiplantae > Streptophyta > Magnoliopsida > Brassicales > Brassicaceae > Moricandia > Moricandia arvensis. The sequence continues at coordinate 33,453 of CAJHQP010002766.1, read as the reverse complement.
ATATATGTCTTCTTCAGTTATCTCCTCGGGGACTGCTTCGTTATTTTTCTTATTTCGAAATGGAAGACCAAATTTTTTTGTTTTCTTATTCCCTGGCAGATCTACAAGTCTAAGTGTAAGCGAGGGACATCTCGCAATCGAAAACCAGAATGGAGCATATATTTTGATCATCTTCGTCAAAACTTTCTGCTGGTCATCATAATTCTGCTCCAGTATTATTTGAGAAACCCTGTTCGCATATATTAAACAGCATGAGACCAAATAAAACCAGAACAGCTATACAATTGCAACACTTCAGCAGAAAGAAGAAGACCTTCCAGTGGCAGAACTTCTTAGGTTAATTGTCTTCGCAGGGAGACCATTTGGGTGAGATACAAGGACAGCTTCCTGCCAAATTCGATAAACCAAATAAATAGATAAGGAGGAATGAAGGAAACAGGAACAAAAATTATGTGTTCCTAACTGATGTGAATCTAGGTTCTATTTCCAAACTTACAGGCATTGGTAGCCATACTCCTTGCGGCAGCAAAGAAAAGTATAAAGGCTTCCCTATATCGACAGTATGCACCTTCACAGTTTCCCCAGAACCAAAGACATTTCTGCAGCGACAAATAAAATGACCATCGGCTTGCTCCTCTAGCACTGAGTACTCAGCTTTAAATGGAAGACAATTTGCTATCGAAAACGGTGATTTGACCACAAGAGTCCAATCTTGAATAGGATCCGAACGTATATCCTTTGCGATTTCTGTTGCTTGGGCTTTCAAACAAAACCAATAAATTTTCTTATCCCCCGGAGTACTGCTTATCTGAGTACAGCAAAGCAAATGCTCAGATTCAGTAAGGGCCGATACACATATTTCAGACTGTGATTCACAAGCAACCTCTGGTTCCCCAGGCCTTGAAACCACAGAACTCCAAGAATATTCATCAGAACCATCAGGTATTACACACTTCAGCTTCAGAACATACGATGCAGACTGTGTCAATCCTGATAATGGAACAGGCAATGTATCACCAGGTTTCAGTAACCCAATTGATATATTTGGAAATGAACGGACTTTGGCCTCCAGACAGAGGTCAAGAAGGTAGTCAGTATTGTTTTCCACCGAAACTAGAGACCTAATATTTACGTATCTATTTCCATCCTCCATACTAACTTCACTTGCAACAACATCATTTCCCAACCGCCAGCAAGCAGCAGGCGAAGCGTAATTCAGCCTCACTGTCGTCCAAGGACCCTCAATGCTAGGACTTACTTGAATAAATCCAGATTTTGTTTCACTTGAGGATTTGCTTTGGTCCACCACTTTCGATTTAGCTGGCAACAGTACAGCGCATCTTATTTTTCCGCAGTTCTTTCTTTGATCCCCTTGGTCTAAGCTCTACAGAAACAGGGAAAAGGGCAACTCATTACCAATTTAAGAAAAATATGGCATTCGCAATCTTTGAACCCAAAAGGCCGAGACATTTTTTACATGCATGTATTTAGTTGATTTTAATATCATATTCTAGACGCGAAGGCAGGCCAAGTTAAGGATTTTACCATGGTTTCAGTAGTGGACAAATCTAACCAGACAAGGTCATTGGCATTATTATGTTGGTATAGGTTGTCCTTCATATATCGTGCTATCTGCTTCAACGGAGCTGAAAAAGTGCCAACCGGTGCACCTGCAAATCGTGAAAACAACACTAATTTATATACCAAAAAGGAAAGCAACAAGAGCGAGAGATATACGCCACACGAACTAAGGAAACAAACCATTTCCGATGTCTGTCACAATTAATTCCAAGCCATAGTCATCCTGGGAAAAAAGAACAAAAAAAATTATCAAAGCCGCGGCAACCTTAATTTTGAAAGACCAAAAATGATAACCAGAAAGAAAAAACCAAAATACAATTCATTCTCAAGTTCCTGTACAAGAGAGGTACATGCACTAAGGTTAGTAACTAAGATTTGCCAAGCTATAGCATTGCATACACTGTTTCTGCGTTTCTTCAATATTTAATACGTATTGATGAATCTAACATAAGAATCCACGGAGAAGAGGAACACTCAAAATTGAAAAGAAACAAAATCCAGCAGTTTCAGGGGTTAGAAATTAACTTTAGGACAACAAAAAAAAAATGTTAGATGTAGTGGAGAAGAGAGAATACCAGGGAATCAATTTTGAAGAAAAATATTTCACTCCAGTCAACAACTTCCAGCTCAGAGGAAAACATATTTGAAACACTTCCACAAGTACGTGCACATTGCTCGCGAAGCACTGACTCCGCTGGGGAGTCCTGATTGGGAGACAGACGTATAACTACAGTGTACTGATGAGAAGACAATCCAGACGTTCTTGGAAGCTACAAAAATAGACGAATGTGAGAAAACAAGGCTACTCCATATATCACCTTCTCTAAAGTTTTTATGTAAATCATATTTTGATAAACTCAGTAGAAAAAGTCACATGGCATCAAATGAAATCACTTCCTTTCTGTTACACCATAGAAAAGTAGAAGAAGAGGAAACAAAAGGAGATGCATGAGAGCCTGGGCGGTAGAAAAATATAAAAGAAAAGCCATCACGACAAATGTGACTTTTGTTTTAGGCAGAAAGGTACCTGTGCATCCATCACAATAACTGTAACCATTATTCTAGGATTACTGCATAATTCTCCTTTGAGGTGCGAATCCAGCATATTGGTCACGACGGGAACTTTAACAGGTCTCATGTCCCCCGATGGCATCTTTACAACATCCTTAAATCCTTTGATTTCAGTGGCTCTTATATATATATCCTGCCCAAGCTTGTTTTGTGGAATTATGAAATACGTTTTCTTCTGATGCACCTCAATGGCAGATTTTCCATTGTCAACTAGAGGAAATGCTCCCTGTAAGACGTAGCAAACATAAATCATGGAGAAAGAAGATGTGACTCCTTGAATAGACAAGGTAAAGTAAATTAAGGCCTCTACTTCACCATGTGGCACAGAGGGACCAAAGGAGAAATTCTCACTCTCTCTTTATGGTATTCATGGACGTTGCTAAGGCTGTTCCAACTAGAGTACGCCTGGATAATTGTATTAGCATTTGAAACTGAGAAATTCACATTCAAGTCCTTTGTAGATGTCAGGCGTAACTCAGAAACCGCACCAAAGGATCTAGGGTTGAACTGGTACCTGCAATTAATGGATCATTGCCATAATATAGAGTATGCAGCAAAAACCGAATAAAAAGAGCAAACCACCCGCAGTCACAGGGGCTTTAGAACTAAACATTTCTGCACTAAAGAGCTTTAAAATAACCAAATTAGAAGAAGAGAAAACCTTAAGAATCCATCTGCAGGCTCGATGAGAGGCTCCCATGCTTCATACTTATCATTATATGACCTGGCCGCTAAGGAGAAGTTGATGGTTGACTTTGTGAAGTTGGTTTTGCCAAGTAATCCGAAACTTATATCACTCAAAGATACGTTAACCAATGGAACCATCTGCAAAGTACATAGGTACGCCATTATTTTTTCACGCAGATTATAAATACGCCACATATTTTATTTGTTTTTTCATACCAGTCCGCCGTAGTCGTCAAAAAGAGCAGCAGAAAAAGTCCCAATTTCTGCATGAATGACCATGTTATCAATTCCCCCAGGCAAATCTTGGTCTGCTAGCTTTAAAGCAAATCTCCTTGGTGGTTTTTTCAAACCACTACGGACAATAAAGGTCTTCAACTCATTGCCTATGCCCCATATACTAAACGGTTCTACCCTCTGCCACACATCAGAAGTATCCCACAAACTATCTTCAGCAAAATGACCACCAGCTACCATATCGCTACGAGCACATTTTAATTTGGTTAAATCGTATGGTTTCGCTGAGCCTTTATATGCAACACAACCCAAAGAAACAAAACCCGGTGGGGCTTGAGGCATCCAGAAAGATACACTTTCTACTCCCCTGTGTTTCTTGACACGTCCAACAAGTTGGAAATCAACAGCGGCTTTAAGGATATCTTGCTCGCCATTATCACGAAGAACCACACAAGAGGTTGGACGTTCATACCTACAAATTTACCCCCGTAGGTAATTAACATTCACCTTACAACCAGAAGAGAATGCACTAAAATGATTTAGTACATCATTATGACTTACCCACTAACAGCAATGTCTCCAAAATAAGCCATCCCTTCAGCAATGATTGGTCTCCATATTGAAATTTTCTTCTGCGAGCCTGAATCTCTATTCCACCAAATTAACTGAAAGGAAGCAACAGCTTCAAATCGCTGACCAGATCTGACAGAACTCTGTGGCTGTACAGGCTGAACATTATCAGTAGTACGAACATCCACGTAGCTGGATTCTTTTGGCAAGACTCCAGTGGATCCAAATAATATATGACGGAGCTCGAATGGTCTTCCTGATAAGTCGAGAGTAGACGGATCCGCAGGTAAAAAACTTCCAACAGAATTATTCACTCGCCAAAATGCTAAACTTGACGGAGAACTGCATTGAATACAAAAGCAAGCATAGAAATGTCAATCACCTAAGGAAGATAAACCACACTGACGTGACCAGCACAGGCCTACATTAAAGTACTCTAGTACACAATTTATGAATATTAACCAGAATCTGACCAAAAAAATAAACGAACACACAAATTTCTGCATCTGCAAAAACCGATACTACCAACTGATTTCCAGTTCTTTGAAACAATCGCACGAAACTATTATAGACCACACAGATACAAGGACACTATGAGAAATGTCAGGAAAAACAGACAGTAAGCATGTTGGCACATCTCTACACAAGGGAACATGCATCCCCATGTATTTCAATTTGTGCATGCATTGTATCCATGTATACAGAAAGTGAGCAACTCCTAAAAGTGAGAGGTTCGTTGCAGCATACATATCTGTGGAGCTGATTGCTATACAATCTCTGAGAGAACAAGGGGAGACGGAAGAAGCCAGGATGCAGAAGACAGAGGCCAGTGGAGGTGGTGTACTCCCACTTGATACCACACAGCTTAACGCCACATAACCTTTTGGTGCTTCAGGGAACCAAATGGAACACAAATTGTCTGTTTCATCTTTGTCATCCGTTGAAGGATCACCTAATCCCCCGGAAGCTAAAGGTGACCAAATCAATCTGAAAGATAAAGGCCTCTTCACTCTCATCAAATTGGTGTTGACAACAAGAACCCCTTTAGTAGGTGGCTTGTCCCTGCCATGTAAAAAGAAATTAGTTAAGCTGCACAGGTTCTTGCCCAACCTATGAAAAAGTATAATTTAGGGTGGATGACTAACAATGGTGTCAAATAGTCGCCAAGACTTGCAAAACCTGGAGGCGGATGGGGTCTCCAGAATGCATATTTTTGATCTGTACAGGGATCTGCGTGAGATGTAAGTATTAAGTACCAGGTAACAAAGATTAATGAACTGATAATGTCAGCAATAACTGCACATACTTCTGATGATCCCAATTTTATCAAACTCTGTGCAGACGACAGTCATTTTTCTGGATGTCATCCTTAGAAATGATAAAATGTCTTCTTCAACAGCTATAAACAATCTCAAGATGCTGAATGAAAAGTTCATAAATATGTTTGAAACTGAAAGCCGTATGTTAGTCCTCCCAGAGACACTTGAATACTTTACAGAGGTGTCGAAGGGTTCCAGAATTTTCACTCCGTTACTCTCCATGGTCAGACCCAACGTATGAGCACTCAAATCAATTTCATCATTCTTTATGGCTACCCTGTACCAGAAAAGACAATGAAAGCAATAAAATTATGAACAACAGACGTGCAATACTTCATCAAGCAATAAACAACTAATCATGCTTAAATTTCAGTTCTAGCAATATCATCACGGAGAAGCCAATGACCTGCCATAAGCATCCAGCTGAGCATGCAAGAGTTTGTTCGAGAGTACTGGCGTTTTAACAACGTCTTTTGATGTGTTGTAGAAAGTAAGTTCTGGACCGATAGCCTACAGCAGCGGAAACGATCTTCAAACATTAGAATGGAACTTTCGGTGGCTTATCATGCCTATACAGAGAAAAAGTTAACACTATAAGAACCTGGAACTCAATGATCAATTCCGTTGAATTCTCGGTTGCAACGCTAGGAGATTGAGAAACTGGCTCTTCCTTCCTTTCAGAGTCTTGTTTGGGGTCTTTATGATATACTTCCAACACAACCCCTTCCTGTCTCGCAACAGAATAGCTGCTGTAGGCACCCAAAGAGATACACGAATCCAAAACTTGACCATTCTGAATCAAATTGAAAAAAGTGAGAAACTAAAAGGACGACAGAAATAAAGTTTAGATCTAACACAAATCAATGTAAGAACTTCTATACCTTAAAAATTACATTTCTGAAATGTAACTTTTTCCCACTTCCCACATATATAATAGGCTCAGTACTGGGAGAAGAAAGGATGCATCCATGTCTATCTTTCAGGTATAACGTTCCACCATTACCATCATAAACAAAATCATCAAATTTCTCATCTTCAACAATTAAAGGACCGAGAGGAGAAAGAAACGCTTCAGCAGTTTGTTGCTCGTAGATAGACTGATCCATGATGATCGCGTCGACCATATTAAGGTTTTTATCCTCTTCACTTGATAGGACACTGCCAATAGTAGGGACAAAAAACTCTACAACGGCCAGTAGAAAATCCAAAGCTACAAGCAGCTGTGGCCTTTGGATACAGACGGAAACAAAAGTTGACGACTGACCGAATTGCGCATCAAGAGTGAGCATCGAAGGAAGCGGTCTAATAGCACTCCCGTTGGTTACACGGGACTGAGTTAATCCTTGATCTCCATTAGTCAGAGAATGTGAGTCACCAAAATCTACATCTGCAGGTCTTCCTACAGCAAGTCTAAACTCTTTTTCAGTTCCTTCACGGTTGTCAATAACACTGAATCCCTTCAACGTTGCAGTAAGAAAACCCTGATCATGTGTATCGGATTTGTAGAGAAGCCAGCCGCCAGAGATCTGTAAACCAGACACTAAAGTTTTAGATATTAACTCAATGCGCCAAGAGGTTGCTACTGCTGTAATAGGCCCTTCAAGATTGTTAACATAAAATCTCTAGGAAACAACAAACATGAGAAGAATAATAGGGAACCAAAGAGATAGGGAAGATGTAGAGTCCTATGAGAAGAATAAAATCGCTGATCCACGGAACTAGAAAGGAATTTACACAGAAGCCTGATTTGATAATGTCATGTCTTCTAAGATAAATTACAACAAAGCAGAAATTTGCATAAAGCAGAAAAAGTCTTTCTGGAGAACCAATTCCGAACTGAGTCAAGTCCTTTCAAGATTAAGCTTCACAAATGCATAGGCCCAAACTCTCAGTCAGAACTTCGACAGCGAAACTATTTGGGCAACCACTTCTAACTCCAAAACGTATCAGCTATGGCAGGTCCAAAAGGACATAATAATACTATATAGTCCTAGATAAATATGACAATTGAAATTAATGGTACATGGAAAGCGAACCTGTACAGCAGCCAACGGCACATCTCTTGCTGTCCCAGCATACAAACACAATTCCACCAGATTGATGACAACAGAAACCTTCATTGAAATCCAAGCATCACTTTTTTCAGTTTGAACAGTATCAGGAACCTCAGAAGTAAGAGTTACAGGTAAGTTTCTTGACGATGCCACAATATCACCACTCAATGGTGGCACGGTATGCGGAATCTCAGAAATATTAGACTGTGCACACTCTGTCAGGATCTGGTATTCCCTATTCGAGAGGGCTGCTCTTAGTTCGTCTATCTGATAAAGCAGGAATTTAAAGAGCTCATGAGAAAGAAAGTACAATGCTACAGACTGGATATAAAACATTATCTTTTTACCTCGACAGAGACTTCAATGCTCGGTATCTGATGCAACAAGTCTCGCAGAGACCTATTAATGGTTACAGAAACCCCATTCACATCTTGAATTATGCTTTCACCTATTTCAGCTCCAGAACCAACATTAAGGTTGATATCCATGACCTAAATTAAGGTTTTTTGGTCAAAAGAATGGAAATGAAATTACGAGGGTTGTAGAAAAAAAATTGCGCCAAAAAGGTTGAACAAATTTAAAGTGACATCAACCAGAATGAATAATGCTCATCCCAACCGCCAAACAAATAAAGTTCTCACCATCACTTTCATAGTTTCCATGTGAACTGCATTCAGCTCATTTTTATCCCCACCAAACCACTGAAAGGTATTGTTCACAGTAATATGCACAACATCGAGCTTCAGGTAACTGCAAAGGAAAAAAAACCTTTTTCGGTAAATCAACTATTCTATAAGTTTAGTGAATTCATGTTACCAGTAATTGTTATAACAAAAATGTGTCATGGAGAAAAAAAGGGTGGGAGGGAGAAACCAAACTCCAAGCATAGACTTACTCAGGGCTCTCAGTATGTCGAGGCATAACAATTATAGGTTTCTTAAGAGATAGATCCAACTTAAGAGCAGGAGATCCTTCAATTTCACTAGTCGTAAACCACTTCTCTGAGTCCGTAATTTGATCCCTCATCTTGACAACCCCTTTTGAATCGCTTGGCACAAGCCCCATAAAGTATTCAGCAACCTACATTGGAGAGACTGATTTTAGGAAGCAAGACAAAAAGTTAATTGCATCTATGCAGAGAGAATGAACTACCTCTTGAATAAAGCGATTCAGATAAACAATGCGCACTTCAGAAAGTTGTCCAGAGAGGCAGTAGTCAAAACCTTCATGATCTTCATCGATGACACTGAATGATGTGAATGCCAACTAGCAACATAAATCCAAGAAACTAAATTAACACGGAAAAATATATGTATCTCATCTACACGTCCATTCATATTCAACGAAGAGAAAAGTGAAAAGAAAGAAACAACGAATACCTCAACAAAAGAGGTTCCTCCAGGGTCCCGCATATCACAGATCCAAAAGTACATATGTTTGTCTGGGAGGCTGTCATCACTGATTCGTAAATTTCCAAGACTTGCTTTAATACTGAACGAGTTCGGGAAGACCTTCAAAACAAATGAAAATCAGGACAGAAAATGCACATTTACCTTGGATATTCATAGTTCTGAAGCAAAGAGAATCATGAATAAAGTTTGGAACGCATTTGAAAGAGCATAATCAAACCTTAATATCTGTTAGCAAATTGTCTTGTGACAATGTAGCAAACTTAGTTCCATTCTCATTCATTAGGAATATCTGAGCCCGAGCCATGTTCAATCCCAAGTTGAAAATGATTCTAGATTTCCCCTTCCCTAACAAACCCTTGATAGTTGCATCTCTAGAATCTTCAAATCCATCTCTTTTCGGTGAACTTCGCTCTCCAGCTACAGGAGAGCTGTCCTCAAATGATTCACAGCTTGGATCTTCAACATTGATAGCATTTACAAACTCCAAAATAGCAAGAATCGTTGGCCTCCGACAGAAAAATGATAATGTGGCTAAGCTTACGGTAACCTACAATGTGTGAAACGTCAGCCAAAAAGATGAGTGATTTAGATGCCTCCCTTTATAACAACGAAAACTAATATCTCCCAACCGATAGATGTAAATCAGAAATCTATCAACCTGATTATCAATGTTATTATACTGAGGTGACGTCTGATGGTATATGGCTATTTGAGCCTTAACAAAACTATCCAGAGCCTCAGTTCCCTCACTGCTTGGCATAGTGATATTCCTGTTGTCAACAGGGAGCAATCCATCCATTCGACTAAAACTAGGGGTCTTGAGAGATGTATAGTCAACGGAATCAACCAAGATCTCTGGTGCTTCATAAAATTTTTCCTCCCCTTCACTAGAAGTAAGATCATTTCCATCAGGGGTCTTAATCTCAGCATCTTCAAAGGATGGAAGCACTACTGAAGACTGAATAAAAGATCTTGCCAAATAACAAGACTCATTTGAACCAGAACGGCTCACCAAATCTTCTATTTCCAAAGATTTTAGAACAGTTCCAATAAACATATCACTCCCTCTCATTGAGACTTCAACCTGGTTCGAAAAGACAGACGTTCAGAAAAAGAATAAGGAATGACAAAAATAATTAAGAAGCAGATCATCTTACCTTCCCACCTATGGCCCTAAACTCAAACAGTTTACTCTCTCTTGCGAGAAGCACCGCCATGAAAGAAGCATCATGCTATATAAAAATAAACTCAGTCAAAGCATGTCCCCAATAACAACTAGCAATGGAATTTCACACGCATAAATACGCATAAATAATTTATATTTACCTGATGACCGTAACTGAAGCATATTTTGAGTTCATCAAGCACACCGGTTACATATACACTCTCCAACTTAGAAAAATCCAAGAAATCTTCTTTCTGTTCTGTTTCTGATTCCTCACTATCAGATGAAGTATCAGAAAGACCGGCTATGGGAGCAGAACCCTGTATTAAGTGAAATTTAAACTTCAATCAACTAAGTAAACAGGCAGATCATCAATGGAACAGTCTCGCCGTAAGACGCCCTATTGATAACTGGAAGTGAAGTTCAAAATTAAATTACCGAGGCCCGGTAGACAGCTCCCTGCAAACGGCTGTGCCAATTTTTTCTGGACTCTTCAGAATCAAACATTAATATGAGTGCATTCACATCCTCCATGACCTAGAGACGGAAATTAAAAATATTCAGCGCCAAAATTCAATGAAATCAACAGAACGAGATTTTGAACCCCCATTGATGAAACACACGATCAAAACATAAAAATCACGACCAAACTATGCCTGCATTATTTGATTCAAATAAACGAGATGTAAACCTTCTCATTGATTCGAGAAGCATTGCGAATGGACAAGACGTGCTCCACGCCTCCGGCGAGTTCTACAGGAACTTTGTATATATGCTTCCCGCGTAAGCTACAAAGGATACAAAACCCTAAGACGCGAAGAAATATGACAAAGACCAACTAGAACGAAAAGATGGAGTTAGGAAAATATCAAAAACATATAGGAACTTTAACTGTTTGGTGAAATAGCATATAATTTTAGGCATCAATTCTTACACTAGAGTTACGAACGTAGATAACTGAACTTTTTGGTGAGTTTTTAGTTAGACAGGGAAACTTAATAAGCCCGTTAAATAACACAGCCAAGAGAAATTCGTTTCTTCTGTTATCTTATTTCACCTAGGCTTCACTAGATTATAATACAATGCATAGTATTGTTTACTTCTCAAATGGCTCCGATAACATAAACATTGATCACAAAGAGACAGTCTTGCCATAGTCCTCCCACATGTCGATTCAAGTATTTACACTCCAAGATTCAAATAATCGTAAACGCAAACATTACATATAAGAATGCTGGTCTACATCGAGTTACAACGGCCATCCATTTTACCTAAAGCCTTATCTATAAAGCCTACTACCATAGCCAAATTGCAAGAGAATAATCATACCTGGTATACTGCTTATAAGATTTTGAGTCAGGACTTTCAAGCACGTATATAAAAGGACCAACTAAGCATAAGTACCGCCGCTGCCATGTAGCTTCTCTGCCCTATTCATGGATTTGACAATCCAATAAATAACTCGTGTCCAAGTAAAAAGAGAGCTTGCAACCACGAAACTGATTGTGGTACGCAGAAGGGTAACTAACCTTCCAGCTAAGAATAGACAACCAACCCTCAAAATCAGCTTCTTCCCATGGACGAAGAATGTGAGAACCCTCATCATCCTTAGTTTGAAAGATTTGTGCAACTTGCATCAACCTATGGTATCGAGCCGGTGAGAAGTGAAAACCTAGTGACGGTAGCCGCACAGCAAGCCTGGTTGAAGGGTACGATGGGTTTGGCTGACGAATCTACAAACCAGAAGAAGCAACAATAGTGCTAAATATCTACAGTCTGAGGCAGAATTTTTTTTACCAAAATGTAAACACCAGATGCAAGAATGTTACCTGTTGAAGTTTTAAGAGTACTCCACACTTGTCAATAACTGGCAAGAAAGTAACACCGCTTTCGTTACCAGAAGATCTTTTCGAGGATAGCTGTTGCCAGGAGTAGTCACCATCAACAAGTAAAGCGGACACATCACTCAAAACTAAATCAAACTGTAGATACATATCCATTTCCTCTGACAGTTCACGCTTATAGTCGTCCTGCAAAATTTGCAAGCATAGAAATTAGAGAATGTGCATTTAGAAAAAATCGAGTTATATAGGTAGAAAAGTTGACAGCTGACACTTTTCTATTTACCTGGGAACGGATGACCAGATTACCCAAGTCCAGAAGAAGCTTTGTGGAACGATGGTTATCAGGACGAAATTCGGTTGGAATTGTGATTTTGGGTGCTGCAATATCTAAGTCGAGCAGAAACCTGGTTTTTTGTAAAACGTCATTTACTATAACAAGCATCGGCATAAATTCGACAACGAGCTTATGGGAGTACGAACAGACCTTGCATGATTTTTCAATGCTCTATTCATTCCTTGTTGAGCAGTGCGTCTAACTTCATCAATAGTTGACTGAGACGGTAAGCAGGTGGATTATAGTGATTAAGTGGTTCCGCACAGGCAGTTGAATATAAGTAAGGATCGGAAATCTAATTCGAACGTTTTTTGAATAAACTGTAAGGATCAAGCTTACAAATGCAAATGTCATTTTAGCTACAGATATGATGTATCATATCAACGGTGTACTTTCCCGTTGCATGTAACTGGAAAGTTCCGACAGAATATTGACAACAAACAGAAATTCCATACTTACTAGATCCCATATTACCATTCCTTAGATATCAGTTAATAATGAAATTACCATTACCAGGCTATATAAACCCACTATGCACTCATTTTTTGCCAACTTTTCACACCATAGAACATATTAGACACACCTGTACAGCAGCTGCAGTCTCTAAAGCTATTGTCTGGCTCACAGCAGTACTGCTTTCGAAGAAGTTGACAATTCCATCGATAGAGTCCTTCAGATACTGCAGACGGCACCACAATCAGCCACATAACTTTTAAAAAGAACTGCTTAAAAAAAAATTCCTTAGAGAGAGGTCACGCACAGTCATATAACACGGAGAAGCTTTTGCAACAAGACTCCAGTCAACTTTAGCATCAAAAGGCTTATAACAGAAGGAAGCAAGTACAGAGTGAGAGGCAGGCGCACTCTGCAAGAGAAGAGACATTTTTAAGAGATTTTACGATACCACTGACAATGTTTTGCAGCCAGGAAAAAAAAACGAATTCCACGTAACAAACCTCTGCAAGCAGACCACTTGGCGATGACAAGCGATATCTCCCCAATTTAATGTCGGCAATCTTTGTCTCGGGGAAAAGCTTAATGGAGCAATTAAGATCTTCACATGATAACTCAGCAAGGCATTCGTTCTCCCCATCATAAAGTTTTGAAGCATTACGCCTCATGTGTACCTCCAAGAATGTATGGAGAGCATCAGGTTTTGCATTGTTGATAATTGATTGATCATCACCTTCTTTGTACCCTATGACTTTATTTAACCGTTCCCAATCTTCATCAGTGAATTGAACAGATTCTCCTTCACCTTCAGACATTTGACTCTTCCTGAAGGCATACATAGAAAATACTTTAGAAGAAACTTTCGGAGAACGAGTTAGGAATTTGGAAGCAACCAGGGGAGCATTCACCCTCCAAACGGCCACCATGAACTTTTAGCCTGTTGTGCCTTCGAGTAATTTTCTGCTTGCACCGATCTCTCAACAAACTTGTGCGCAAGCATCCTTAAGAAAATCAAGGATAATATTCATAATTAGAAATGGTTTGTAAGCTACCCTTATTTTCCACATCCTACTCATGTACTGACAAATGAAAAGAAACAGATAAGCATCATAGAAACAAATAGAGAAAAAATAAATAAAGTATTAATCCTAATGAGAACTTATAGAACTACACAAGATCAAGCCTTTGAGAAAGCTAATTGATCTGCTAGGATGCAACTAAACATTAATATTTTACCTCCATTGCAAAATGACTTCGGTATCAAGTTCCCGATCAAGGGCCTTGATTTCTTCATCATCATCAACCACTGTTCTACTGAAATCCGATTTCAGCAACGAAGCATAATGCGTGATGTATCTCTTGCGTAGACTAGTGTACTTTAAAACGTTCTCCCATGACATTCTCCCGCTGTCATAAAGGTAACAATCTCAGAAAACGTAAACAGAACCTGAAGTAAGGACCGCCAGGAAAAGGTTTCCACAACAAATGCAAATTACAGAGAAATCCGGCAGAAGAAAACAAAAATGAAAATTTATATTTCGATACCTTGCTATCTTAATTTGTTCTGAAACAACTCTGAAAGCATACTTCCACCAAGATCTTGCGTCACTTTTTACTGAAACAGATGGTCGGTAATGTGCATATTTTAAACGCTGATTAAATGCAGCAAAATTATCAGCAAGTTTCATGACATCCCTGTATCCTCCCTGAGTACCAAAAAAATACACAATCAAGACCACGAGAAACATTCAATTTTTTGGAAAAAAAAAAAGAGTACGAGTCTAAAATTTTTGCTTAACCTTTGATAAACAAAGTGTCACATCGTCTAAGTTGACATATGCCTTCTGCACAGGTTGAACAGTATTGGAAGATCCATTTGCCTGAGACTTTATGTACTTAGCATTCCCTGAGACAGGTTGCAGAATATAGAAATGCTTTCTCACGAGGCCTTCAGCTGGCTTACCATCCTTGGTGCCAAATCTGAAAATCTAGATATTTGCATGCACTGAAAAATTAGATTTTTGGGGGAGACAAATTATGTTCCACTATATACATGACTTTGCTAGTCAATACCTGATCCCACTCATAAGGAAGTAAATCCTCCCATGGTTTGTCAATATGCCACGGAGCCATGTCAGAATCAAGATAGAATGCAAGCCGATCAAGTTCAACAGACTGCAACAAAAAAAAAGTAAAAGCAAACATAATTATAGCAGGTAAACGTAAATGTAAGTACCTTTTGTTTTCTTTCTTAGCATGGATATTCCTTTCACAATGCAATTAATCGATATATTAATTCTACAAGAAGGTACGATCTACATCACTAGCCCTTCTTGAGAGAACCCTAAGTCAATCTTCGTCGGGTGCTGCTTACTAAACCCACATAAACTCCACACGTTGAACAAAATTACAAAAAGAAACAACCTAGCAATTTACTACAAACAGGCAGAATTGGAAGAGATCTTAACACAAACCTTCCCAAAAGTTACAGAAGTAAAAGATGGAGGTTAAATCAATAAGACAAGTAAAGCTTGGGTCAGCCAGATATTGATGAACAACTCTATACCTTTTGGATGGAAGCCAGAGTTCCGCCAGTAATAAAGGTCTCCTTTCCACTCTCATCAACTGTTACAGCTAAGAGTTTTTCTAGTGAAACACCAGCTGAAAAAGGGTGGCCTGGATTGCTGCAATTATAATATAAGCTTTAATCATACAAATGGGAAGAAAATCAAGACAAGAAAAAGTTTCCATCATAATCTTTCTACCTCTCTAGATCCTCATATCTTATGTGAATATTTGATATTGACAGCTTCAAGTTTCCCATGACTGTGTCGACCAATGATCCCATCCATGATTTGTTCTTAAGAGAACAAGAAAAATATGGCAGTTAGTTTAGTACAATATTTCTCCCCACACTATCTACTTTGAAGGAGTAGCACTAGCCACACCATTTCCGTATGTAGTCGACGAGCTCTTTCTACTAGTTTCGTTTCCATTTCCTGTATATTACCAACAGAAAAGTGATTCAGTGACTCAAATTAGATAATGGAAAATAATCATAACATGAGCGATCTATCTCACCAGTATTAGCTTTCTTTTTTTCTCCTGGATAGAATCCTCACTACATCCTTCAACATCAGTTGCGGGTTCGGCTAATACAAAAATTCGGTCAAGATAAACTACTACAGGTTCCTGGCCTAGCCTGCTCCACGGTACCTAAATTAATGATTGTGAAATGTGTCAATGGAAGAGTCTACCTGAGTGTAGAGATCTGAACAAAAGGAAGGCAAATTCAGTGAAGAGATACATGCCCAGAAAAAAAATCTATATCAACCCCCGCCCAAAACAAGTAAATAATGTATGATAGTGCGTCACTGACAGACAAACGACATTAAGTTAAATACTATTTGTGAGCGAGTGGACAGAAAACGAGAAGAAAGTTAACGCACTGTTGATATACTTTAGCTTAGATACGATAGACAGGAAGGAAAAAAACACAACACACCTTGAGTTTCACTGATCCAAGAAATCCAGCTTTAACTTTGACAGGTAATTTCAAAGCATTAAGTGCTTCTGGTTTTAATTGCATGTTTTTCAGTTCCACATCTCCTGCAAGATTAAGCAAAACCAAGAGCTATATCAACAAAGGAAAAACTAAAAAAATCCTTCCTCTTATTCAGTTATCTGTTCTTAGTTGCAAATGGGAGAACCAACTAAACATCTATCAAGAGAACAATCAACATAAACCAATATTAACGATGAACAAAGCTACAAAAAATGCAAGCAAGCCTATATTCTCGATCATCTTTGAAGAGTTCCAACCAACTAAACACCCAAAAGATGCATGAAAAATATCACAAAACCTGAACTTTACTCTCACCCATCAGCCAAAATCAAAGAAGAATGACTGTTGACTTTGCCTTTTAATAGCTAACTCGATCAGAGCCCAATTCCATTAAAACCAATATCCGAGTGAAGCTATAGACGAAACTAAGTTCATTAAACTACAACGCAGCCACACAACACATAACCTGACCAGCTAAAAATAAAAGTCTCTACTGAAGATCACAGTTCAAAATGAAGAAACCAATCTGACCTTGCCAGACACTGATCTTAAGGGCTTCCTTATTCAGTCCCCTAACGTAGTTCCCCAAGTACCGCTGTAACAAGTAAGCTACTTGATCTTCCAACATCTTCGTATTCTGCAAATCAAAAACTTCTCACAAGTAAAACAAAATCAAGCAATCTAACAGAGACGATGCGTGAATAGAGAGGAAAGCGCGTGGAATGGGCTCGATTTGGATCGGAGTGAAAGGAGGAGGAGGCACGTGAGGAGGAAGATGATCGTTTCCTCAAGAACACGCTAGGCGGAGTTGGAATTGCGAATGAGTCGTCATGACTTGGAGAGGAGTTACGGCTCAAGTAAATGGAATATTAAAATATCCTATGCGATTCTTGGCGGTGCTGTCTTATCAATTGTTGCCTAAAAAGAAAATAAAACATTTTAAATTAAATATATATATATATATGCAAAATACATTTTTGTCATTATGAAAAACACATTTAAATATAAAAATACAGCATTAATTAATTTTTATTTTTAAAAGTTTAGTTAATAAATTTATAAATTATGAAAATTAATATATTGATGATTTTAAAATTATAATTCCATTTATCTATTTATAAATGTTTATTTTATAGTTTTATTTGCATAATACTAAAATGTTATGTAAGTTTTCGCTTCTGTTAGTTTTAATATAAACTTAGTAATGAATTTTTAATCAAATTTCTTAATCAACTTATTTTCACATTATTATATTTTCTGTTATTTTATTTATATACCAAAATAAAATATGGTGGTAGACTTGCAGTTGAGATCAGACTAAAACTAAAAGTCAATGTCTTATATTAATGTTGAAGAGGAATCGCACGTATTTGCACGTGTATAATGCACGATGCTTCATATCCAATTTTAATTAAGTAAATATATAGAAAATACATTTTTGCCATCATATAACATACATTTATTTTTAAAAAATATTTTAATCTGTAAAATTTACTATTTCGATGCTTCAATATTGACAGTTTTATATGTTTTATAGAGATCATGTCCGATAGTTTTATTTGCACTATGTTAAAAACTATGTAAATTTTTATTCTTATACATAATTAATAATGAATTGCATTCTTTATTATTCAAAATTTAAATCACATAATATACAGTTATTAATGAAATTTTAATCAGATTTCTCAGCTGGTATTATTTTTGCATTATTTTATTTTAGGTCAATCCTCTTAAACAGCTTTTTCATTTGTTTTTTCACCAAAAACACTTAAGAGGAACAATGACCAAAATATTTTTAATTAAAAAATAAAAATTATACTCTTTACTTTATAAATATAAATATATAAATAACTAAAAACAAATACAGAAAAAATATTTTATAGTTTCGAATTATGTTTTTTTAAATTTGAATTTTTATATAATTTTAAGTTTTTAATATTCTTTTTTCCAAAAAAAGTAATTTTCTTTTAAAATTTGAAAAAAATGAATACTCTAAGATAGACTTAATAAAAAAAAATATTTTCCCAAAATAACATTCAAGGAGAAAAATAACCAAAATAGATTTTATTAAAGGGTGTAAATATACATTTATACTCTTTGGGTTAACTAATCTATACTTAAGGTTTAGAGTTATGGGGTGAGGTTTTGAAGGTGAGGTTTAAAAGTTAAAAAAAAATTAAAAGTACTAAAATTTTCAAAGAAAAAATATCTATTTTGATCATTTTTTTAAGATATATTTTTGTGACAAAAACTTCAAAAAATATTTATTCGAGAGATTTTCCCATTTGAAAATGCTTTTAAAAACTATTTTTGAAATTTTTATTATTAAAAACTTAATATTTATTTATTTAAAAAAAATCTCACCCCAAAAGTTCATCCCTCACTCTAAACCCTAAGTTTAGATTAATTAACCCTAAATATATATATATATATATATATATATATTTATCCTTTAATAACCTTTTGTTATTTTCTTCTTTATGGGTTCTTTTGGTGAAACGAAACCAAACTAAATCGGACTATATTAGAAATTTTCTCTTTATTTTATTATGTTATTTTATTTATATTTGAACAGAGCTAAAATCAAATATGGTTGTAGTTCAGACCAGACTAAAAACCAATACTCATTGCTTTATAGTTGAAGAGGAGACGCACACATTAGCACGCGTGTAACTGCACGATGTAACGCCTCAGATCCAATTGTTGCGGGGTAGTGTATAGTGGTCTCATTCGCTTGTTATTGAGGTACATAGGATATCTTGCATGTAGTCCGACCCAATGTCTATGATGTCTCTTATTGTAGCCTTTCTAAACTCGTCTTCTATGTGTTTGTGTGGCATGATGCCGAAAGGCGGGCCCATATAAAGAGATGGGGTTAACTAAAACTGGTTACATATAAAAAGTTGATGTGTAAGATGTTTGTCTTTGTGGTCGAATAGTAAAGGAAAATGGCTGGAACGCTAAAACTAAATCACACTGCTCTTGGACACCTACACGGATATGAGTCTTTAGGCCCATTTGCATATCCAAAGAAAATGTTTATTTGTGGATTGCATCTTCTCTTGCATATTAGTATGGATTATTCCATAGGTTTTGAAATACTTCCCAATTAATAAAAAAAAAATAGTTCTCTCTTTGATCCCCTAATCTAGATTTGAATTTTCTAGGTCCGCCACTGATGATTTCATGTATTGCATGCATGATCCAAGTGTTTGTGTGGCATGATGTTCACACTTGCACCTAGTTCCTAGCATTTTCACATTTTTGACAAGCATGATCGCTCAAAGTTTCCCAGCGATAAAAAAAAAAAGTAGTTCAAAGTACTATCTTAGTTTTGGTGTAGGCTAGCTAGGTGGTTTTTGTTTGTTGGATAAATTAGCTAAAAATCTATTGAAATACTTGTGTCTTTCCAACTCTATTATATGATACTACAATTACTCCACATACTCTTTAGGAGAGTCCTTTGACTCAAATGTCTTTTTCAGAGTATCTAATATATTAAAATAGAGTCCTATTTGAAAATTACTTTGGTATGTTTTTTTGGACTTATTGAAAAATGTTGTGACTTATCTATTAACTAACATCTATATTATTAAAAATCAAGTACAAAATTGGAATGTTTGGAAACATAGATAGTAGACTAAAGGAAGAATGTTTGGAAACACGGATAGCAGATTAAATATTTTCTTCTATTTACACATTTAGTCATTCCATTTCTTTCTTATTTACAGATTCTTCCAATATCATTTAAAATAACATATTTAATTAATTTCAATGGGATGTTATTTTTTTGTCGTAAAAAAAGCAATCTCGAAATATATAGTTTATGTTATATAAAACTGTCTATAAATATAGTATTAATTTATTTATTTTAGTAAAATATAAAAGTTTTGAGAGTTTAATTTTCAGAAAACATGTATTAAATATCGATCTCCGCTTAAAATAATAATTAAAAATCTAAAAATATACAGGTACACGAATATAGGAAATATTATGATCAGTTGCACCTGTTTCAGTTGGAAAATAGAAATACCGAATATTTTTATACTCAAATCTACCCAATATTACAAACAGTTGAACAAATATTTATGATTTCCATATATTTTTAATGCATATCTTCCTAAATTTTTTGTAACAATTTATTGATAATACATATCCGTCCTTTATTCTAATTATTTTCCCCTACGATATAAGAAATACTTGATTTCTAAATGATATTAACATAAATATATAAATTATATTTGATTTATAAAGTATCAGAATACACAATTTTTGAAGTATCAAATTGTTGACTTTTGATAATAATATTAGATATTAGATATAATAGATTTTTTGAAAAATCATAATTTTGATAATCATCAATTAGGAACCAAATAAAATAATCTATTTTGAACCTATAAGATTTTGAATTTAAATATATTAGATATTAAATATAAAAGATTTTTTAAACAATCACGATTTTGATAATCAATCAATTAGGAACCAAATTTTTTTCCAGAATATTCCTCAACTCATTATACCATATTTATAATTCGAGAACAAAATTTTCAATCCTTCTAAAACGTGTGCAACACCCACCGAATATTTTGGAAATATAAATTTGGTACATTAATAATAAACCAACTAGAATATATTTTTTTAATTATAACAAAATCTGTTGAGAAATAATCTAACAAAATTTTACTTAAAATTTTAAATATTTTTATAAAATTATACATTAATAAATTTTGTGAATAGTAATATAATATTATTATAAATAAATTTAACTAAGTTTTTATTATAAAACAGGAAAATAAAATTCTACACTATTTGTTTATAAATTCTATAAATATATTCTCTATTATATAAAAATAGCAGTGTTACATTAGTTAAATATGGTAAAATTATATTAAATAGGTAAATTAACAAATTTTAAAATTTTATATACTATTAACAAATAGTAATTAGAATATTTCAAAAATTAGTTAATATGACATATTTAACTATTTACATTAATGATAAACCAACTAAAAATTTGAATTTTATTTTTTTAATTATAACAAAAACTGTTGAGAAAGAATCTAACAAAATCTTACTTAAAATTTTAAATATTTTTATAAAATAATACATTAATAAATTTCGTAATTAGTTATATAATATTATTATAAATCAATGTTAACTAAAATTTTATTATAAACAAGAAAATAAAAATTCTACTATTTTTTATAAATTCTATAAATATATTCTGGATTATATGTAAATAGAAGTGTTACGTGAATTAAATATGATAAAATTATATTAAGTAGGTAAATTAACAAATTTTAAATTTTAAAGTTTTTCATTTAAATAAATCATCATTCATCATTAAAATAGGCTAAAATTCATAAACTGTATAATAGTTTTATACAAAATAAATGTATTAACATATGTTAAACTCATATATCTATAATTTTTTATTTATATTGAAACTCTCAACAATATATTGTTTAAAATGTTTGTATATAAAAATATAATAATATATAATAAACTTTAATTCATATACTATTTTTTTTAAATGTCAATAGAAAACTATGGTATTTTAGCAACTCACTTAAAATATTAATGACAAATCAAATTTTAATTTTAAATTTATTTTTGTTTTAATTATAAAAATATGTTGGGAATTTTCTTTTAAATATACTAAAATTCAAATATCTTATGTATAAAATAATAGATTAGATGTAGTAGCAAAAAAAATCAAAATTAATTTGATGTTCCAAACTCAAAAATTGTTGTGTGATTTTCTAAAGTTTTTTTGACAAATATAAAATTTTGAAAATAAATATTTATACTCAAAATAATAACATTGCAAATTCTAGAAAATATAAAGTCGTGGATAATAAAAAATAAATGTTTGAAATGCAGCACGAAAAAACTATTTGAATATGCTGTAAAAATTAAAGCAATGAAGTCTTAATTTTTTAAAATAAAACTTAATATCATAACATCCAAAAAATATCATATATCAATAAATTTTAATAAAATAATATGATAGATACTACTATGTATAAAATTTTCTAAAAATAGGTATATATTATTTAAACAAAACAATGTTTTTACTTATAAATTCCGTAAAACACTAAATGATATATGTTAAAGTATATTTTCTTATACATATTAAATAGATTTCTTTATAATATAAATAAATAATATTTAAAATATATTATATGTAAAATGTATAAATTAAAGAAAAAAATATATTTTGAAAGAAATTATTTATTTGATTATTTCATATGGTTATTTTATTGTATCTAACTCAAAATATATTAGTAAGTAATAAAAATTAATAACAAATTAAAATGTTTAAAAAAATCACTTTATATTAATAATCTTGAAGAAGAAATATAAAAAAAATTATAGAGTTACACAATATATAGCACTAAATTAAAAATTATATAATTAAAATATTTGTAATAATATCAAATACATTTATAAAATAGAAAAATATCTGCACGGACGTACGGGTTAAAATCTAGTTACTACTTTATAACTGATTTTGAGACTTAATTCAAACATTAAGTGTTTTTGAATTTGGTTACTCTCCAAAGTCTTTTAGGTTCAAAGTTGGTTATGATTTAACCACGTGATAATGTCTATTGGCAGAGGAGTTTTGAGTTATTAAATCATTTGAATTTGAAAGCACTCTACTATAATTTGTTTTATGGTATGAATTTATTGTTTACAATCTATTTAAATGTCCTAAGAGAAAGTTTATCTATGGGCGATATTTTAATTTGTGAATTAGTTTAAATCATTCCGTAAGTTGGATACCCATAAATTAATTTTAAAAAAAATTGGTTTGTGACTGGTGACTATTACTTTGCAAATTCACTTCTTATATGTATTATTTTATTAGTTGTTGACAAAAAAATATTTTATTTTATTAGTTGTTGACAAAAAAAAAATTTTATTAGTTTGTTTTGCGGTAGATTTTTCAGGTGGATTATTTTCAAAATCTTCTTTTTTTTTCTCCACTGCTCATCTTACATCTGCCTCGTTCACTTTGTCTCCTATCCTAAAATTTTCGTCACCTTAAATGCTAGTACCAAAATTATTAACATATATAATCCAAAGTCTAGTACTCTTTAAAAAAAAGATATAGATGACTTATGGCTATGCAGCCTCAAGTGCACCCAGTTTTAACAAGTCATAAATTGATGATTTTAACCTCTTGGGTTCATTTGATGAATGACCAGTTTAAGTTTCTTTTTAATGTAGTAAACTAGTTTAATGAATAATAACAATAATAATCACTAACATCTAGGATCCGACATTTATGTATTTGACTTCCAAAACAAAATGTTAGAGTATACCCATCCATTAAATACCATAAGAGTAGCTAAACAAAAAATATTGATATTTAATTATACTTTAGTTATATAATTAACTTTTAAATGTAAAAATAGTATACTTGAATAACAAGTGTAGTTTGAGATTCTAATAAATTTCTCGAAAGTTATTTTTTTGAGAACCTCATCTCACTCTTACTATTCTTATTTTATTTTATTTTTTTATTTATAGTCTGAGATATTCACACAAGAACATTTCTAAAGAAGTGCTCTTATTAAGTATATGGTTGAAATTTATAAAACCGAATATAACAATATTAAAAAATTTAAGAGAAATACCCTAAAATAACTCTAAAAAAGTTTTTGTCACAAAAATATTTTTTTTTAAAAAAATAATTAAAATAATTTTTATTAAAAAATTAACAAAATGATCAATATATATTTATATCATTTGGGTTAACTAATCTCGACTTAGGGTTTAGAGTTATGGGGTGAGATTTTGGGGGTGAGGTTTAAAATTGAAATAAATAAAATAAAAATTATTTTTTTGAAAATAAAAAAAAGATTAGTTTGGTCATTTTTGTTCTTGAGAGTTATTTTTGTGACAAAAACTTCAAAAATGGTTATTTGAGAGATTTACCCAAATTTTAATGTGTGTTTTTAATATTTTTATAATTAATTAAAATTAATTATTATAAACTATATTAAAAATTTGTATCCTTATATACGTAAACATCACCTAGTATAACAAATTTGAACTACCATCTAAGATGACTATAACATGATATACTTTAAATTGATGTATGTTTAATTGTTAGACGTCACATTACTATCACTGTTAAAGTTAAAAAATTAGATATTTTTTTCAACCTGATTACCATTTGTAGAGTAAGAGACACGTCCATGTATCACTGGCACTTACTTAGGTGAGCTGGAGAGGAAAGGTGCAGCAACCTCACGTCACGACAACATTTTCCTAAACATTTAATCTAAAGCTTTACAGGTCCACACATCACTTTAAAAATAAAACCAGAAGGACCCGTGTTCGAACTTTAAAAGAAAAACCATTTCTTGGTTAATTTCTCGAGTATCGAACAACATCTCGAGATCTGAAACCTGATCCCTACCTTTTTCATTTCACCCTTCTCAAAAGTCGCGGCCTTTGAATAGTTTGTCCTCTCTCAACTCTCGGTTTTTTTCAAGTGTTGACTCATTTCAAGATCTGGCATTATGTCATTATTCCCTTTATAAAAGCTTTCGCTTTTTTTTTTTAATTTAATCCCTTCCAGCTACTGTAGTAGGTAACTTTTGGGTGGTCTTACTTGCTTTTCAGCAAAAAAGCTGTGAACTTTCTTCTTGTCTTTGGGGATCTGAGCATCTCAGAGCTTATATGGGAAATGGGTTTCTCGAAAGCATGATCCTTTCGTTGCCACTTGTAATCTCTTAGGGGGTTTTGGTCAATGTCTGTAGAGAACAAGGTGTAGGATGCAGAGTAGTTGTAGTTAGGTAGCTCATGAGTTCATTGGTACGTGGAGGACTCAAGATGATTGATCAGTTCATCAACTTTGTTATTCGCCCTCCCAGGTACTTTTGCTTCTCTAAAGTCTCAATTTTTTTTAGCATTCAACTGATTGATAGCTGTTGGGTGGGTCTTTGACAGGGCTGAGTACGATCCTGATCAGTATTTGTGGGAGAAGGACTTTAGCATTGGTGGCACTAAGTGTAAAAGACAAGACTTGGAGGCAAGTATGGGCAAACCAGTTACTGTCCTCTTCAATTAGTGGTTCCTCTTGTGGGTTTATCTGACTGGTCTTATGTTTTTCTCTGAAGTAGCTTACAAATTCAAGGGGTCACACCTTGCGTTGTAGTCACTACATTCCTTCTTCTTCTTTGGAGAATACTCCTCTTCCTTGTGTTATATACTGCCATGGTAATAGGTACATAGCTAAAGACTTTGCACTCCTCTCCTGGAAATGAATAGTTGATGAATAAGAACATATTCATAACTTTGTGTTTGGAATATGATCAGTGGATGTAGGGCAGATGCAAATGAGGCAGCTATGGTTCTTCTTCCATCTAACATTACTGTTTTCACCCTTGACTTCTCCGGTTCTGGCTTATCTGATGGTGATTATGTTAGCCTTGGCTGGCATGAGGTGTGTTTTCCTCGTCTTACTTACTTTCATAACCTTCTCTTCTCTTCCAAAATAGTAACACTAACCTCTTGCTTGTTAAACTTAAGCTAGAAAGATGATCTCAAGACTGTTGTATCTTACCTGAGAAATAGCAATCAGGTATCCCGTATTGGACTTTGGGGACGATCTATGGGCGCAGTTACCAGGTTACTTCTTGAACTAAGCACTTAATGTCTCATCAGCTTTCTTAATGTCTATGATCTGGAATGTGTGTCAACACTTCCTATTCCTCGTGCTGTTCTCTTCATCACTTAATGAAGTTGTTAATAAAACGTGCAGCCTTCTTTATGGAGCAGAAGATCCTTCAATTGCTGGAATGGTCTTAGACAGTGCATTCTCAAACTTATTTGATCTCATGATGGAACTAGTGGATGTTTACAAGATCCGACTTCCGAAATTCACAGTATGTTCTCTTTTTCCCCAAGTCATATTCTTCATTGCTTACATCTTCACATGACTATTGCTTACATCTTCACATGACTACAAGAGTCCAAGAAGATAGTTCTCTCTCTTATCCCTTCCAATGATGATAGCATACTGTAGACATTCTGAAACTCTAATCTCATTTGTCAATCAGGTTAAAGTGGCTGTGCAGTACATGCGGCGAGTAATTCAGAAAAAGGCCAAGTTTAATATCATGGATCTTAATTGTCTCAAGGTGTTATTTAGTCACCTCTCCCTGTACTCTTATTAGACACTTTCTCCAAGTAGTCTAGCATGAACTTTTCGATATTTTGTTCCCCAGGTTTCACCAAAGACTTTTATTCCAGCTTTATTTGGGCATGCAAGCGGAGACAAATTCATCCAACCTCATCACTCCGACCTCATTCTCAACTGCTATGCGGTAGAACAAAGTTGCCTTCTTTGCATTCATGTCGGTGTCCTTTTTTAATTGTAATGTAGCAATATTATGGTAACAATGCAGGGAGACAAAAACATCATCAAGTTTGATGGTGACCACAACTCTTCGCGGCCGCAGTTTTATTATGATTCAGTGTTAATATTCTTCTACAATGTTCTACGCCCACCTCACGTTTCCTCATCTAAACTTGAAAGTTATTACAATTTGGGAGATATCAATAACGCTGCTGGTTTGGACGAGGTAATTTGCACTCCAAGTCACACAACATTATGAATTAGTCTCCATTACAGTTAGCATGGTGAAATATGATGCACAAGAATCTAACTGCTTGGTTTTTCCTTGTACTGCCAGAATTTTCTGTATGAGATCATCTCTGGTCTTCGTTCTGCATGTATAGATGTTGCAAGTTCTTCTTCTGCACCTCCTGCCTCTCTAACCACAAAGCCAACAAATGAGCTCATCTCAGAAGCCATGCCCATTATGGATACTGTATATCTCCTCTCATGGATTTTATTTTCTGTTGTTTGGATTATTCCTTTTAATAAACCAATCACTGATGAAACAGGATGACGTGCTTGTAGCAGACAATGATCACAACATTGATGAACCTGAGGTAACTGGAGCATGTGGGAAGCTCCTATCAAATTGAGTCCCTGAAGTGTTACCTTTATGAGCCTTAGTGACAGTATAGGTTTTGACTGTTGTTATTTGACAGGGGATGCCTATTGATCAGTTTGAAGAAGGATGTTCATTTACAAGCTCTAACAGGGAAAGCTGGGGAAGATGCTCTTCACTAGGAGGCACTGAAGAAGATGAGAGCTTGACAGTCGACCAGGGTGATCAGGTTAGTGTTCTTTGCATCTGTTATACAAAACAGTTTGATGTTTTTGGATTTAGTTTCTTTTCCATGCCTTCCAGGTCGAGAAATCTGATGTTGGAAACGCAGAACAGGAGCCAGTAAACTCTACTAGACAGGAAGAAAAAGAAGAAGAGAGGAAGGAGAAGAGAATGAAGAAAGGAAGTGAAACAGATGCAAAGAAGCCTAAACGAGAAAGATTGGAGGCTTTCAGCAAAAGACTACGGCTTTGCATCATAAAGCGAGTAAACCAAGGAAGACATCGCTCTTCGCAACCTTAACCAAAACAACGAAAAAGCTCAAGAAAACACTTACATTTGTTTGTATATCTTCTCTACCAATGTCTCTCTCTATCTCCATCACATCTGTACTACTGTATCAATTGTCAATGCAAATGAACTACATTCCTAATCAGATCCTCAGATAAGTTTTTGCTTATATCAATATGTGATGGTTCTTTTACATAATGATATAGACACCATTAACATATTTAGCCGCAGCAACCTCCTTGCGGTGTGGATCCGTCTCTACCACCTGATGGCCCCGAGATTTCTCCATATCCAACTTTTATTCCAGGCGACTCATTTGACATATCAAACACACCATCTTGTATCTTTTCGTATATTTTTGCCGCTGTCTCTATGAATGCCTATCAAATTTTTAAAAGCACAACAAATCATGATTAGTAGTTCTACTGGTTTGTAAAGAGTAGAAGAACAAGTAGAGAGAGTATTATGAAATGGGACACGCGTTATTCTATAAGTTATGCCAAGATCTAATTCTGGTATTATATGTTGAATTTGTAACCCACTTGATCCTTCTCATATATGAGCTGCAGGGAACACGTGAGGTTACATGGGACACTATAGAAAAAACATGTGTGTTACAGAACGCTCTGCGTTTAAGCCTAAACAAATCACATTGGAATGAATGCATGGGTGTGTTTTTTTTTTTTACCTCCTCGACATTCTGAGCAGTCTTGGCAGAGGCCTCCATGAATAAAAGACCGTGATCCCTTGCAAACTGCTCTCCTTCCTCTGTGGTGACTGCCCTTCTGCTGGCAAGATCACACTTATGTCCAATGAGCATAATCGTCAGATTTGCGTTAGTGTGCTGCCTTGCATCCTCTAACCAGCTGGCTAGATGGTTAAATGTCTCCCTCCTGCAAAAAAAAAAACAAAGAACAATATCGTCACACACTAGTTCAGATCTTTAGGTGTCAAAGTTCCTTATAGAAAAGAGGAATAAGAAGAAGATCATTCCCAACAAAAGAAGAAGAAGAAGAAGAAGAAGAAGCTGGTGCTTGACCTAGTGATATCATAGACAAGCAATGCCCCTGCAGCACCTCTATAATAGGACCTTGTAAGAGACCTAAAGGATTCTTGACCAGCCTGCCATGCCAAATATCACACAGAAAAGGATAAAGGTTTTAAAATTTCTCAAGTTTAAGACAATGAGAGTATGATAGGGCACAAAATCAATCAAAACCGTATCCCATATATTGAGTTTGAGAGGCTTGTTGTCGATGGTGATCATCCTAGCCCCAAACTCAACACCGATGGTGAGATTATGCACCGGCTGAAACCTCTTGTCAACGAACTGAAGCAGAAGGCA
Organism: Moricandia arvensis; assembly: GCA_905132765.1. NCBI lineage: Eukaryota > Viridiplantae > Streptophyta > Magnoliopsida > Brassicales > Brassicaceae > Moricandia > Moricandia arvensis. The sequence continues at coordinate 4,330 of CAJHQP010002766.1, read as the reverse complement.
TGATTTCCCTACTCCTAATTTATCACAATCAATACATAAATCAATCAACATCTTCCTGAACTAGATTCAGATCGATTGATTTTTTTTTTCCCTTTTTCGAGATGAAAATTATGTTACAAATGATCTGATTCATCTCAATGGATTGAAGATGGAGGAGTTACCAGTATCGCCGATGATGATAAACTTGAAGAGATATGCGTAAGACATTTAAGCTGAAGAAATCGAATTCTGAAGGTAAAGGAGAATCAAAAACCCCCTAAGATGACGATGAAGACTAGAATTGTAGAGAAATCTCTTTCTTCTACTACACAGGCGGGAATGGTTTTAATTTCCAGCAATTCCAACGAAACTTTATAGCGTTTCCCAATTTAGTCATCGCACTGCGTGACGTTATTTGTATGAAAGACATCATGCAGTCTCTTCACTAGAAAGAAAAGGAGATAAGAATTGTGATGGTTTGACTAGGAGCTCTGAGTGGTCAAAGGTCAAAGAGACTCCCGAAGGAATGAGCAGATTCAGGCTATGAATGAGAACTGGGTGTGAGCATGGATCCAATATTGCAATAATTTTCAATATTTGTAATTTACTTCTTAGTTTATGGATAAAAAATATTTTAAAAAAAAATCTGATATATATATATATATATTGTGTTGTTATCCTAAATTTTTTTTAATAAAAAGTTATAATTAAAAAACAGAAAATAGAAAACACATAACTAAATATTAATCAAATAAATTATTAATTTTCTATAATTGAGTGAATTTAAAGATTGCTTTATCAATAATAAATATATAAGAATTTTTACATAAAACTTCAAATAAATATATAATTAATAATTTACTTTTATATTTTATAAATTAATAATGTATATATTAATAAGTAATTTTATAAAAAGTTTATGTCCGCTTGTGCGGGCAACCCACCTAGTTTTCAATATTTGTAATTTACTTCTTAGTTTATGGATATCTAATTTTTTTATTTGCTTCGTTTTGGAAAAAATACGAATATCCGATTTTTTGAATATTAAAAAAAATTTACAGATATTTGCGGACACTTACGGTTATTTTATCCGTTTTATTTGATACAAATAAATTTTGAAAAAAACAATAAAAATTTCTTCATAATTTTTTTTTCCGTAATATTAAATAAAAGTGAAGATTAGTAAAATTATATATTCCATAAATTTTAAAATGAGCAATTTTCTTAAATAGACATTTTAAAGTTTTTTGTCATCAAATATAGTATTCAAGAAAAAAAAACTGAAATGACCTTTTTATTTTAAAATTTTAATATTTCCTTTTGTTTTTAAGCCCAAACCTCACCTCCGAAACCGCACCTCATAACTCTAAACTCTAAATCTAGATTAGTTAACCATAGGGGTATAAGTATATATTTATACCCTTTATAAAACTTATTTTGGTCTTTTTCTCCTTAAAAACTGTTTTTGTGACAAAAAAAAATTTAGAGCTATTTTAAAATATTTTTTTTATAAAATTAGTTAAATATTTTTATAACACTTAAATTTTAGGAAAATTATAGATATAAAGATTTTATAATTATTTCTTAATTTAATACTCTTATATGTAATTTTATAAATAAAATTGATAAAATTAAATATCAAAATAATAATTATACTAAATTAAATATCCAGACTCTAATTTTTTAATATCTGTGATGTGATTTGTTTTTAATGTATATTAATTTTTAATATTTGTATTATTTTGAAGATTTAAGGATATTTGATTTTTTTTTGATTGAATCAAAACGAATAACTAATGGGAAGAACGCTTCTCACACCTTGTAGAGGGTCCACAACATAGTCTCCCATTCAATAAAATAATTTATTTTGTTACACTTAACTAAAAAGACACCATAAACACATTTCTTCATTATGAAGAAAAGTGAAGGACCACAAGTGGATCAAAGTACACTTGATATTTGGAGTGTTTTAAGTATATTTCTTGTATTATACATTATTTACTTTAAATTCAGTTATAAACTAATATATATATATATATATATATACTATAAATTCAACTAAAAACAAAATTTTTATTCTTTAAGTGCACTAACTAAAATAGTTAATAGTTACTATGTCATTTATATCTTCTATTTTCTAATTTTAAAATTTACCAAAACCGAGCAAGCCAAAATTTATGTTTTTTCAATTCTAGTTTAACTACTAAGATAGTTCATGTTGGCGGATTCAAAAATCAGTTATTGGTTGAGTTGGTCAACCCGTTTAATTTTTGGATTTTGAAGACCTTAAAGTATTATTGGATTTCTGAAATTTTTACATAATTTATATATTGGCATCCAAACTGGAACCAATCTCACAAAAACAAAATTGAATCCAAATAGAAATTTATAAATATTTGAACATAACTTCAACTAGATTCTGACCCGCGTGGATGCGCGGATATTTATTTACAATTTATATTTTAAATTAAAATTTTATGATTTGATAATATTTTATAAGTTTCGGTTTGTGTTCAGATTGTATTTTTGGTTTGGTTTTGATCAGATTGTGAGTTTTGGTTTTCGGTTCAAAAAATATAATAATTATTTGTCCAAATTGTATTTTTTGGTTTTTAGTTTGGTGTTCGTCAGGTTGTGAGTTTTGGTTTTCGGTTCAAAAATATAATAATCGTTCGGTTTATGAATGTGGGTCTGATTTGGGTTTAATAATTTTAGTTTTTGGTTTGCTTCAAATAGTAATGTTAGGAACCCGATAAAATTTCGTGTTTTTGATTTTGAAATTAATAACAATTAATCTTCTTTTTTTTTACTGAATACCAATTAACTTTTAAATTATAAAATAATGTTTTATTTTAGCTAAAGATTTAAGTATCAGTACATGTTTTCTAGCATAAGATTATAATATATAAAATTTTATTATTTACTACTATGTATATTCAGCCAATAATATTTTGTATATTTATTTCATTAATGAATATAATAACAACTTTAAAGTGTTTTAATATAAAAACATTTTTTATACTATAGTTTATGGTGGTTTAACTGGACAAAAAATGTTATATTATCTAGCAAAACTTTATACATATTTAGCTATCATGAATTGATCATGTAATATTGATTTCACTGAAATTCACAAACTTTTACTTCCTAGTTAGCTGCCACAATACTATAAATGTTGTATCCATGAGATAACTCCATTCCCATGACATTGCTTATCTTCATACATAAACTTGTTTGACCTCTTCTAGTGAGGAGAATCAGTAGCGAGAGGAGGAAAAGCAGCGTAAAACTTATTCTTTTGAGGAGCATGAGACTTGATTATAAGCATAAACCGCAAGAGATCTTAGAATGACTTCAAATGCCTTTCACTAATTTCTCTGTAGTACTGGAAAATATGTTTGATCTGTCTGCATTGTTTATGCTCTCTGGAATCATAAGCATTCATCAGCTTCTTCAGCTGGCTGCTTCTCTTGATCCTGAAAAGCACTTCCTTTCCATCGTGCAAACATAAAGCACACAATTCTAGAGAAAAAAGAAACAACATGAGTCTGATCTTGAGCATCAATACATTGCCAACATACAATATACAAAACTATTGTAAAAGCACAAACTATTACAAAAATGTTATTCTACGGGAAACTATTCGGAAACGGACTGCATATGCATTATCAAATATGTAGCCAGATAATTCATTAGATTGTTACTCATGTTCACAATGAAAGTTGTCACATACTCAAAAAGGATTCAACTTTATTTTACATCGTAGTCTACAATCATATGAACATCAAAAAGTTTTACTTTATCCTTCTAAAGATGCAAAAACCTTTGAATAGGAACAACAACCAACAGCTTTACAAAAACTTAGAGCTAAAAGAATAAATAAGGTTTTAGAAATTTGATAAAGAATTAGCAACGTCAAGCAAACGTGTAAACATAAGCAGAATACTCTGTTTAGGTTTCACAAATATCTATGGGTTTCAGATCTAAAACATAAAGGCAAGACCCAATAAACGCCAAACACCGATATATGTAGTACAAAATCCTAACCGCACTTACACACGACATTGAAATCGAAAACCAAAATCTTAGCAAAAAAAAAAATTTACCTGACCCTTGAGGTTGATATGAGTTCATTAGATCAATCTACACGAAAAATCTCAATTTAGCAATAGATCTGGGGAACAACAGCGATTGTATATTAATATTTCGAAGCAGTGTATATCTAGTCACAACTTGTTTGAATAGGTCCAAAAAAATATGCCACAGTAAATTCAAATAGGACTCTGTTTTAATATAGTAGATTCTTATCCCCAAAACATGAATATATTTGAACAATTACTCGAATGGATAC
>CAJHQP010002765.1:0-79049 GCA_905132765.1 Moricandia arvensis | reverse complement strand
TGTCATGTGAGCCATTTTATCTTTCTAATATGTACAATTTTGTAATGGACTCTTTACACAGTATGGCAAAAGTGGAGACTTAGCCTGTTTCGTCAGATCAGGGGATGACCTAGGGATTTGCCAGCCGTAGATGAGCTGATGTTCAGAGATGCCTATATCGACGCCTCCCGTAACCAACTGCTAGTATGTCTTCTGCTATCTTTATTTCTATTTTGACTTTTCGGGTCGTTCCACAACTGGACGTCATCTGTTAATTTTTTGTCGTACAGGCTAGTGGAAGCACGAACTTCTTGGTGGGGAAGTATGACACCGAGCTAAAGGCAACGTATGCTCTTCTTGGGAAAACCGAGAAGAAAGTGCAGGTGAAGAAAAAGCGCATCATCTCTCTGAAGGAAGAAATGAGGTTATTCTCTGAGGACATTTCCCGCGAAAGGGATGACGCCATTGCTAGGAGTAGAACCCAAGAAAGGAGAGCCGACAATCTCAAGAGTGATCTTGGGACGGTTAGAGTGGCAATGGCAGAGCTCGACAAGGAGAAAACCGCTTTGGCGCTGGAGAAGGCAGAGCTGAAGCGAGAGAAAGCCGACTCCAAGGAGAGGCATGCAGTGGAGGTTCCTCACCTCAGGGACTCTCGCAGCTTCGAGGTCACCCAAGAGCGGTTTCGGGTGCAAACTGCTATGATTGCTAAATGCAATCGCCGATTCAACAACATTCGCGAGCGGGAGTCTTGTTACGATGCCTTTGACACGGCACGATGCTTCTACAGCCAGGGTTTTGGGACGAGGAAAATGTCTGCAAATGCTGAAAAGAAGGGGTGGTGAGATTACGCCGGAGACCATAGATTTCTTTGCTGAGGAGGAGAAGTTTAAGGAGGAAGCCACCCGTATGGAAATCGAAAGCATTCCCGACTCTAATCTCTCTCTTTCTCTTTTAATTCTGGAGTCACCTTTCATCGACAAAGATCTCTTGGCCGGGCTGGACCCGTTCAGATCTAATGCTGATTTGATCGACCATTGGACGACTGTTAATCTCCAGACTCCAGGACGTTCCCTTGGAGTGCCTTCAGGCGATGGTGCCATAGTTGAAGTCTCTAAAGCCTCTGAGACCTCAGAGGGCGAGGGGGACTCCGGCCTTGGCTTATGTGAGGGAACACAGAAGCTGCTGGAAAGCGACAAGGCCAGGACCCTGGGTGCGGAGCTAGAAGAGGTCCAGAGCGTCGGTGTTCCTGAACCTGCAGCGATGGTGCCGAAGGATCCCTCCGTAAGGAGTGACCAAGCCGGAGGCAATCCCCACGAATCTCATGGCTGAGATTCTGTCGCTGTTTCGCCTTTTTTTTGTTGTATCTTCTTCTTTGTCGCCTTAACGTTCTGAGGGCTGTTGTATGTTGTGAATTAGTTCCATCCTTGAACGATCTTTTTTTTATCGAAGTAATTTGTTTAGTCTCCTATCGACCAGAATTATCGAAGTACATTTGCATTCGAAGTAATCCGTTTAGTCGTTTATCGACCAGAACTATCGAAGTACATTTTAATCGAAGTAATTCGTTTAGTCGTTTTTGGACCGAATTATCAAAATGCGTTTTTGATCGAAGTAATTCGTTTAGTCGTCTATCGACCAGAATTATCGAAGTACATTCGTAATCGAAGTAATTCGTTTAGTCGTTTGTCGACCAAAATTATCGAAGTATCCTATAGTCAGTATTCTGACTGTAGGGACTTGCAAAGAAAAATGGTTCTCGCTCCGCGTTGAAGTAATTTGTCAGTCTCCGGTTGGCCAAACCTGCTGAGAAATTTTCAAAGGGAACGCGAATTATTGCATGAACCGTTGTTAAGTCTGATATGGTCTATGCCCTCGGATATGTGTCTGATCAGGACATATTCCTTGGGTGGGTGTGAGTGCTGGTATGCGATCCAGAGCCCGGTGAGTTTAGTCTTGCTTGGTCGTCAGCATCGTTGTGACGAGTAAAAGTGACTTTTATGAGAGTAGCATTTCCTCGTCCTTGTCGGTTCGTGCCCGACTTTCTCCCTAAAGGGATTAGGTGGTAGTTATAACTGGGACCCAGAGGAGGGGCTGCCTACGTACCCCGATAGGGGATCAAGTCATTCGTAGTTCATTTTACATCAGGTAAAAGTGGCCTCGCGGGCGCATTTACTCATTTTTTATCGGGTAACAGTGGCCTTGCGGGCACATTTACTCGTTTTTTTTTTCCGGGTAAAAGTGGTCTTGCGGGCGCATTTACTCGTTTTTTTTAGTCGTAAAATTTTTTATGGTTTTTCGAGTTCCATCCGTGTGGTACAATGTCCCCCTGTGATGTTTCCAAGCGATAGATGCCAAGTTGAACGACTTTTGTGCTTTTGTATGGGCCTTCCCAGTTCGTCCTAGTTTGCTGCTTTCCACTCTTTGGTATTTTCGAATACCTTTCGCAGGACTAAATCACTGAGGCTGAGGGGACGCGACTTGACGCGTTTGTTGTAGTAACTCTCTATTTGATGCTGGTAGTTATGGATCCGCTGAAGGGTTTGATCTCGCTTTTCTTCAATCTGGTCCAAGGCGTCCATCAGCATATCACGATTGAGATTATCGAGGTTAGGGATTTTGATGTGCATCAAGCTTGTAACGTTTACTTCGGCGGGTGCCATTGCTTTGACCTCGTATGCCAAAGAGAAGGGACTTGCTTTTGTCGCTCCTCGGGGTGTTGTCCGATGCGACCACAGAACTCCGTCAAGTTTGTCGGCCCAGGTTCCTTTCTTTAAATTGAGTCGTTTTTTGATGCCGTCGATGATCAATTTATTCGAAGCTTCAGCCTGGCCGTTACCTTGCGGGTATTGGGGTGTTGAGGAACTGAGGCGGATCCGCCATCGTTCGCAGAAATTTCTGAAATTCCCCGACATGAACTGAGTTCCGTTGTCAGTAATAATTTTGTATGGTAAGCCATGCCGGGAAATGATATTTTTCCATACGAAACCCTGAACTTCCTTGTCGGTGACTTGGACGAAAGACTCTGTTTCTACCCATTTCGTGAAATAGTCGGTTAAGACTAGGACAAATCTCCTTTGTCGGGAACTAGGGAGGAGGCCGATGATATCTATTCCCCATCGCATAAGCGGGTAAGGAGCGATTGTCGTTCGCAGCAGCTCGGCCGGGCGATGGATGATGGGAGCATGTCGTTGGCACATATCGCAACGTCGTGCATATTCTTCGCAGTCAGTGTTCATCGTTGGCCAGTAAAAACAAAGGCTCTTAACCTTGAGGGCTAGGAGGGCTCTTCCTCCTGAATGATTGTCAGCGGCGCCGTCGTGTGTTTATGAGATTACGAGCCAGATCGCATCACCGGTGATGCATTTGAGCAACACATTGCTCGCGGCCCACCGGTGCAGCTCACCGTCGATAACGACGTAATGTGCACTTCACGCCTTGAGTCGCCTGGCTGCCCATTTTTCCGTTGACAACAAGTTATGCGCGAGATAGTCGATGAATTCGGTTCCCCAGTCAAGACTTGACTGTTTGTTACTTGGGCTTTGATGATTGGGGCGACCGGGGGTGTCCTTCTTCTGATAAGTCGATGATCGGTTTCTCTATGCGGTGAATCGGAATTGTCCGCTTGACTTGGTCGCGGAGTTTACTTCCTAAGGCGGTGAGAGCGTCAGTGCACATGTTTTCCCCTCGGGGGACTTTCGTAAGCTCGAAGAACTCGAAATCGTTGGCGAGCGGCTGGAACACTTTGAGATAGGCATCCATTCGCTGGTTACGCGCATCATAATTGCCGTTAAATTGTCTTGTGACGAGTTGGGAGTCACAATAGGCGCTTAATTGCCTGGCCTTGACTGCTTTAGCGAGTTGAAGTCCGGTGATAAGAGACTCATACTCGGCCTCGTTGTTAGAGGCGACGAAATCGAATGCGAAAGATTGTCTTATCAGCTCCCCAGTGGGCGATTGAAGTTGAACCCCTGCTCCTTATCCTTTGGTAGTAGAAGAGCAGTCGACATGTAAGATCCAGTTGTTGCTCGGTAGGGTGAGGTCTTGTTTGAGCTCAGCCGGCAAATCAATTATGAAGTCGGCTAACACTTGCGATTTTTCAGCGGTTCGATTCTTGTAGAGGATGTCGTACTGGCTGAGCTCAATCCCCCATTTAGATAAACGACCGGATAGGTTAGTGCTCTGCACGACTGTACGCAATGGTTGATTTGTGAGCACTTCGATCGAATGAGATTGAAAGTACGGCCAGAGTTTCCTTGAGGAGACGATGACGGCGAGAGTCATATTTTCCAAGATGGGATAGCGAGTTTCGGATTCGGTCATGCGCTTACTCATGTAGAAGATAGGTCATTGTTCACCATGGTCGTCCCAAACGAGGACGCTGCGAACGGCTGTCGGGGAGACAGCGACGTAAAGCGCAAGGGTATCGCCATTCTCAGGCTTAGATAGTACAGGGGGAGAAGTCAAATATTGTTTCAGCTGAGTGAGTGCCTCCTCGCATTTCTCATCCCAGGCAAATTTTTGTTTCCACGCAATAGGTCGTAAAACGGAAGGCACTTGTCAGTCAATCTGGATCTGAATCGGTTTAGTGCCGCAATCCTGCCGGTTAATCTCTGAACTTCTTTGCTATTCTTCGGGCTGGGGAGGTCCAGTATAGCGGAAATCTGTTTGGGGTTAGCTTCAATTCCCCTCTGCGTTACAATGTAGCCAAGGAATTCGCCTGACATTACGCCGAAGGTACGTTTAGCCAGGTTCAGTTTCATGTCGTATTCGTTGAGCATTTTGAAGCAGCCTGTCAAGTGTTCCAGGTGATCTGCTGCATGAAGCGATTTTACCAGCATATCGTCGATATATACTTCCATCGAAGTTCCCAACCTGTCAGGCGAACATCCTGTTCACGAGCCTTTGATAGGTTGCACCGGCGTTCTTTAGCCCAAAGGGCATCACTTTATAACAGTATGTCCCCTTGTCGGTGATGAACGCTGTTTTCTCGTGATCGTCTGGATGCATCATTATTTGGTTGTAACCGGAGAAGGCGTCCATGAAAGTGAGGAGCTCGTTGCCAGCTGTTGACTCTATGATTCTATCGATATGGGGGATCAGGTAACTATCCTTGGGGCATGCCTTATTAAGGTCTGTAAAGTCGACACAGACACACCATTTGCCATTTTTTTTCTTGACCACGACGAGGTTTGCCAGCCATTCAGGGTATCATACCTCGGTGATTGAGCCGGCTGCAAGTAGTCGTTTCACTTCTTCGTTTACTGTTTTTGACCTTTCGGGACTAAGCTTTCGTTGTTTTTGCCGAATCGGCTTAAAGGTAGGATCTACGTTCAGTTCGTGCGTAACGATAGTTGGGTCGATGCCCCGCATGTCCGTAGTTGTCCAGGCGAAAGTAGAGGAATTTCGTTTGAGAAATTCGACAATCTGCCCTTGAAGGTCGTTGGGGAGGTAAGCACCGATCCTAATGACTTTGCTTGGGTCGGTATTGTCGATGGTTACTTCTGAAATCTCTTCTATTGCGGGTATGATTTGTTGGTTTGTGTCCACCGGCTGGTTTGTCGGAGATCGAGTTGACGTGAGACATCGACCATTGAAGTTTGACTGTAGCGATCAGGAGGTCCCGTGCAGCTTGCTGGTCTCCTCGTAATGTATGAATTTGTCCATCCGGTCTGGGGAATTTAATGCATTGATGGTATGTTGATGTGACTGCCTTTATTGAATGTATCCACGCAATTGATCATCGTTCCGTTTTGTTCCTATTACGGCCCGCAGGTCGCTGGGTAGTGGAGCTGATTTCGCGCTGGGGGGGGGACTCGGCGTGCCGAAGTCTTTCTCGCAAGTCACCATTATTTTGTCGGTTAAGGCTCGATCGCAGGTCATCTTCATTGGCATTAAGCTTTCCGCGCAAGTTTGTGGTGAGAGACTGCGTTTGTGTTTTGGATGTGGGTGCGAGAATGAGCTGCTTGGCGCTTGACGCGTTGAGGAGCATCCGGAGATCTGAGGTTTTGCTTGGAGGATCTTCATCGATAGTCAACTTGTGCTTTAACCGAAGACGTAGATCGTTGCTTTGGAAATGTATTGTTGTTTGCCGCGTCAATCGTGTTCGTAGATCGTCGCCTCGGAGTGATGCATCATCGTCAGATAAGTCATCTGGTCGGGCCAAAATTACTTCAACGTGCCTGCGGTTCCTTGGTTTCTCCTCGTCGATTGAATTGTCAGCCTTTTCTCGTTCAGTAGGTGGGATCGCGTTCCCTTTATCGCGAGGTTCACCTTGCGAGGTTTTCCCATGATGTTGCTGAGCCTTCTTTTCCTTAGTTTTCCTCCAGCTTTTATTGTTCTTTGGCCTTTGTTTCGGTGGCTCAATCTTTGTGTTTCCATTGTTGAAGGATGCGAGCAGCGGTTCGTAAAACTACTTGCATTCTTTGGTGTCGTGACCCCTGGTTTTGTGGTACTCGCAGTACTTGGTTAGGTTGACCGGGTTGGAAGACGCGGAAGGGGCTTGGGATTTACTGTCCGGTTCCCTTTCCTAGTGATTCCAACCTTTTTCCCGGACGACGACGGTGGAGGATGGTAGGTTATCCTCGTCGACTACGTACACAAAGCCTTTTTTACGGTCATTTGTCTCGGCGGACACATGTTGGTGCGGCTCTTGCCGCGCGTCAACTGTTTTGTATGGTGCTTGCGTTGATGTGTTCTGCTTGCTAAGGATCGCTCGAGTGTCCTCATCCATATGAATGAAATTATTAGACCGAGCGATGACGTCTTGGAGGGAGGTTGTCGGGTCTCGATATAAGTCGTCGCGAAATTTTGAGTGGACCCATAAGGTATTCATCAGATCGTCGACGGTGATATTATCGGGTATGTTAACGGTTGAAACGACTGCTTTGAATTTATCCATGAAGTCGCGGAGGCTCTGAGTCGAAGATTGAGACATTTGCCATAAGTCGGAAGCGGTCGCTCCTTATTGAGTAAACATTATGTAATGTTTTAAGAAAGCTGCCGAAAGGTCATTGAAGCTGTTGACGGAGTTTTCTGGAAGGCGTGAGAACCATGTCAGCGCCGGCCCGGTGAGGCTCTTGACAAACAGTTGGCAAAACCGGCTTCTTTTCTTCGTCGGCGAAGTTTGCCCTTCCCATTGCTATACTGAAAGCCGTCATGTGATACGTAGGGTCTGACTCGCCGGAGTAAGAAGGTAGGCGAAACTTTTTCGTAGAGCGAAGTCGCACATCGCTGATGCGACGAGAGAACGGCGTGCGGGATGTTGAGGCGAGGACCTGGTCGATTTGAGGAGCAGATCTTGTGATGTGATGGATCTTCGAGCTTATTTCGGAGAGAGAGAGTTTAATGGCTGCGAATTCTCGGAGGTGGAAATTGGGTGAGTCATCTGAACAGTTTGCTTTGAGAGCTAGCCCCACGGTGGGCGCTAATCGTTTGAACCGAGTTTAGACGGAAAGACTGAAACTCGTCAGTGGGTTTGTCACAAAGGTGTTTTATTTATATTGAAGATGTATCTATTACAAGAGAAAGTGACTAGTGCTCTCCAAGCTCCCCCTCCAAGTCGGCCATTTCGCCTCCTTTTATAACCGTTTGAGGATGCCCTAATTGCATTAGTCCTTGTTGGGCTTTTTACTCGTCGGGCCGAATGTCCAGGCCGAGGAAACGAGTCACCAAGCCGCTCGTTCCTGGTAATCCCAGCGAGCCGACTGGAAATAGCCTTCCTCGGCATAAAGTATACAATAGCCGAGCCGACCGTTATTAGTGACGACCCGAGTTGATTGGATGGTTCCTTGATGGGCCAAGCCGGGTACTTCACGGGCTTTGTAGGGGGTGAAATCCACCTCCTACATACCTCAAGAAGAAGAGCAGTGGCACCATTCTTCTGGAAAGGTTCAGATTGATCAAGTGTAACATGTATGGACATAGGAGACAAGGATTATATTTTCTACTTTTCCAAGAGACGCGTACCACATTTCAAAGTAGGTGGCAAACGGTACAATAGATATTGGTGGGAAGAGAGACACAAAAGATTCACCTTTGATAAGGCTTTTGAACTACCGGCTCCTTTTGAAGAAGGGAAACCTTTTGTTCTGCCCTTAACAGAGATATTAAGTTCTTGACAGTGGCAGAGACAACTACAGCACTTATAAGGCATATTGCTGGAGTTGCGACAAGGATAAACCGAACCATGACACCAGCAAAGTACAAGCTGGTGAGGCCATACATAACAGTAAATATTGTGCCGTCTGACAAACGCTCGAAACAAGAAATAAAGACCCGCAGGAAAAAGGAAGTGAAAAATATGATATTAATAGGTCCCAATATTTATCATATTTAGACTATGTAATGGGAACTATTTAGAGTCTATTATATATGTCTAGGATGTGTTTTAGAGTTTTTTCATGTTCAGATACATTTTGGAGCATTGTAGATATTATGAGGCTTTTAGGGCTCAGAGAGAGAAGAACTCTGTAGCTTGTCAAATTCAGCAAATTACGAGTAGAGACAGAATATTGTGTCGATCGACGACGCACTCTTTCCGTCGATCGACGATGCACTCTTGCCGTCGATCGACGCACAGAAACCCAATTCACAAAGTAGCCAATTTGAAGCCCAAGTAACAATAATTACAAGAGTACCATTGAACGCGTTTTACCTAGTTTATATGGTTTTTGCTAGTGTTTTATGCAAAGGGAGAATTTTTACAAGCTTTGATACTTTTCATAACAAACATAAAGTTTAAGATTTTTGGGGAGAAGATCAGGACTTCTTCAAACTTTGTATTGGAACCCAACTTTCTAATCCCTGTTCTTTATCTTGTGCATTATTACATGTTTATGATTATGTTCTGTTTAGTTATTTATGAGTAGTCACCTTGTTAGATTTTAGAGTTTACTAAAGGTTTTGATGAATTAGCCATTCTATTGTTGGGGTGATTATTAGGTCAATCATAATAATTGTACATATTGCTTGTGTTCTTGATTAGCTACCTAGAAATTTGATCTTAGGATAATTGACAACTGCGAGAGTCGGATCGTTACATGAACAAATCTTGTTGAGCTTAAATTACTAGAGACAATCGAGAGAATGGTCTAGTGACTTTAATTGAACCAATCAAATATGTTATTTACTGCTTGACTAAGAAAGTCATCGATCGATGTTGTTTTTATACCATCGATTGACAGTCATTCCGGATTTGCACACAAAAGTTGTAAACTCCGAACTAAGCCATAAGACATATATTACTTATAATATCTTTACTAATTGAACTTCATGTTCTATGATTGAAAACCTATTGGCTTCTATCTATTATAATTCACTACCTGAAAACACTAGATCTAGCTACTTTCCATACTTGTTTACAAACCAACTATTTCCTTGTTACATATTTTAAAGCCTTATTAATTGCCTAGCATAACTAAGTTGATTATCAAATCTATTGTGTGGCCTCGATTTCTGTGGATTCGATTCCTAAGTAACGCAACTGAACCTCTTATTTGAGAGCTCTAGGGTAATTTGAGCACATATCAAATTTGGCGTCATTGCCGGGGAGCAAGGACCGCCATTAGATTTGTTTTGCAAGTTTTATCTAGGATTTTTTTCTTTTTAGTTTACTTACAATTTTTTTTGTCTTTCAAGTGCATGCCTAGAAGTACCAGAAACAACAAGGAAAAATACTTAACTTTCTCAGACCCAGTAGCCATCAAATGTAGCATCCGCAAGGAGTAGCGACAAGCATCGATCGATGCAAACACTTCTTCGTCAATCGACGCTGATCTGCCAAAATTGATTGACACTAGTACCAAGATATTTATCGATGCTGATTCACGAGCAGAGATGGTTGTTATGCTGATCGTGATTAGGAATGAGAGAGGGGAGATGTATGACCTCGATGGTCATTTGAGTAATGCAGCATGTCAGAGAATTGATGATCAAGGGATTGTAATCCATGAACCAGAAGCAGCTGCTGAAGAAGTTTCTGTAGCTCAAGCTGGAGCTGAAGGCCATGTTGCTCAACCCAAACTGTTGGCTGACTACAATCGTTCAGGTTAGTTCTATGCCAACAGATCTTCTATTCATCCCCCATCTTTCCAGAGGAACGATTTTGAGCTGAAGCCAGCCTAATTCACACTTGTGGCACAAACACCATTTCATGGTCTTTCTCATGAGCATCTATGGGTCATTTGGAGCAATTCGAGGATCTTGTGTCTGCCATCAAGGCTAATGGAGTCCTGGGACTACCTTCTATGCAATCTCTTCAAATATTCGTTTGCTGGAGATGCTTCATATTGGCTTAAGTAGCTACCACCAGGATCTCTTACATCCTGGACAAACATCAAAAATGCATTCATGCATAATTTCTTTGATGATGCCAGACCTGAGGATTTGAGGAGCGGAATTGCTACATTACAAGAGCCTGCAGAATCTTTCAGAAGCTCCTAGATCAGATTTAAATCCTACCAAAGAGATAATCCACACCATGGATTCAATGAAGTGCAACTTCTCAGCACTTTCTTCAGTGGCATTGAGCTGTCATACTAGATTGCTTTAGATATGACCAATAAGGGAAACTTTTGCATTAGGAATCCAGAAGAGGCTACCAAATTAATAGAGAATTTGGCAGCTAGCAACAACCCCAAAAACAATGATCATTAGAGGAGGAAATCAGTCCCTACACTAACCAAGGATCATATGGTAAAAGTAAAAGCCAGTTTCTAAAGAAGCAAGTTAGCTTCGCAGAATATGTAGAAGCTATAGGATCTGACAATGAGAAACGTGAAGAAGAGGATGTGAAGTTTGTTGGAAATAGATTCCAGTGATATGGGAACCAGAACAACATAAATTCTTATTGCAATGGTCAGAGTAATAGCTACAACCAAGGATCACAGCAGCAAAGATCCTACATTAACAACAGAACCTATGGAGCCTCCTATTATCAGAACACCCCATCAAATACCCAGGAGAACAAAATTGAAGCCATGATTGACAAAGTTCTTGAAGGGAAAACATAAGATGATAATGGATTTGAAAATATTGATGTTGTCTATGTCAACCTCAACACTGAATTTGAATCTCTTAACACCCATGTGAAGAAGCTAGAGAATTCACTTGTATAGACCAGTGGAGCTGTGAAGAAATAAGAAGGTCTGATTAAGGAGAAGATTGAGGCTGAAAAGAAGCACCACGTCAATGCCATCATAGATGATGATTTTTGGCAAGTAGTGGAAGAAGTTAGGCACCAGGAGAAAGAAAATCGTGAGACGCCATGTTCGAACAACCATCGATCGACATCCGAAGTTAACCATCGGTCAACGGTACTTGAAAAATCGCGGGATCGTGTGAAGAAATAAACATTGATCAGCAGTCGGACCCCACCATCGATTGACGGTTGTTCAAACAGAGGGATGTCGGTTGCCAAACATAGACGTGAGTCTTTTATCTGCTAATAGGCACTCAAAACCCAGACAGACAAATAAACCAGTCCCTATGGTAATTGAGGAAGCTACGAATAAACATTCTAGAGGAAATAAAAAGGTCATTAAGCATCTTAGAAGGAAAGCTAATGAGAAAGAGATGGAAAGCTTATTACACTCACATATTGTGGATGTTCTTCAGAGAAACCAAGGAGACTGATAATGACATTAAAAGAATGTTCAATCATCTAAGGGAGAAGATAAAGCAGAAGGTCAAGTTGAACAAGAGAAACCCTGGAAAGTTTGTGGTTCTCTGCAACATCAAGGGAAATGACTACCCTCATGCACTCTGCGACACCGGTTCTTCAGTAAGCATTACTCCAAGAACCATGAAAAAGGCGCTAAGCATAAAAGTGGAGCCTTCTAGCGATTCATTAACTTTCGTGGATTGTTCTAAGGTGAATTAAGGAGGCATAGTCAAAGACCTCTAAGTGAAAATCAAGGATGCTATAAATCCTGTAGACTTCCATGTCTTGGACGTCCAAGTGGAGCAGAATTCATCCTTGCTACTTGGAAGAGCTTTCATGGCCACGGATAGAAGAAGTATGCAACATGAAGACAAACAAGTTGTATATATCTCTTATTGATCAAAATACCTACTATGAGCCTGTTCAAACTAGAACCAACACTGCTCTCATTGATTTGGTTCATCTGGATCCTTATATTTATTTGGTTCTTACTTTGATTATACTTTTTAGACATTTTTAATAATAGGTTCTTCTGGAACCTTTTCACTTTGCTCACCCTTTTTCGGGATTTTTATCTTTAGAATCCGCTAGCCTCTCCCTTTTTAACTGAACCCTATGTTCATTTATTTTGTTATCATTAGTTTGTTCATAAGGAACAACAACGCTTGATGGAACATTTTCAGCAGATATTTATGATTTCGTAACTTGTTTGCCAAATTTAAAAAATGCACAATTTTCTAAACTTTCAGCTTTCGTTGATTCATAGGAGGATCAATGTGTATCAACGAAGGTGTACAACCCTGTAATATTTTTAGGAATTTCTCTAATTCCTCCTCCTAATGCTGGGAATTCATCCTCATTAAAGTGACAATTGATAAATCATGTCGTAAACATATCATCAGTTACCGGTTCAAGATACCTTATTATATTTGGTGACGTATAACCCACATATATTCTTAATCTCCTCTGTGAGCCTATTTTTGTTCTCTGTGGCGTAGCTATCAGAACGTAGACTGCACACCCTAAGACAAGGAGATGGGATATATATAGCTCTTGGCCAGATGCCAATTATAATGGGAATTACATATGATATGCACTCGGTCTTAACCGAATCCGTACAGCAAAATACAACATAACATGACCTTATACTGAAACTGGGAGCTTTGTTCTCAATATCAACGGTCTTGCAATCAACTGCAATTGTTTTATCAATGACACAGCCATGCAATTTTATGTATGAACATGGGGAACTAGATGCTCTACATCAATCTCCATTGACATACAAGACTCATTAAAGGGTTATGATATAAATTCATCAGCATTATCAAGCCTTACTTTTTTAATGGCATGTTTAGGGAGCTGCGTTCTCAGCCTTATTATTTGGGCATTGAACTTTGCGAAAACCATATTTCTTGTCGTCAAAAGACATACATTTTACCATCTACATGATGTGTCAATCAATACCATGAAATACTTAAACGGTCGGCACGGTGGATGAATCGGCCCATATATATCACCATCAAATTCTTTCTAAAAATATTTGGTGAGTGATTCCCAACTTTTGCTTGTGATGGCCGAGTTATAAGTTTTCCTTAAGAACATTTGTTACATGTAAACTCGTTTGCAAATATTTTTTTCAATGGATGGTCATTTGAATTTTGCACTATTTTTCTCACCATTAATGAACCGGAATGTCCTAGCTTCTCATGCCAACTTTAAATGTACTAGTAAACTTCATGTTTTTTTGTGGCATAAGACTCAGTCATGTTTATTTTTGTACAATATAATCCAGATGATAATATTCTGACTCTTTTTCTTCGGATATCCTTAAAACTTAATAAATTTCTATTAGACTCGGGGGAATATCATGCATCACTTATTTCAAATTTTGTTCCCCTTAGGATTTGAAAAACCGACTCTTTCAGCGCCCATAATAATTTTTGCACTACCAGATACTGTACTTACGCTTCCAACATAATATTTTAATTTGAGAATGGAGAAATATTTATGATCTTTAATTATTGTGTGCATTGACACACTATCTCCATCCAAAGTCTTATTGTCTAGCATTTTTTTTAAATTTAAAATATTCATAAAATATGCATTAATATAAAATATTACATAACACATATCTTACAAAAAAAATATAGATAATATAATATAACAAATATTATCTTCTTCAGGAAGATAACCATTATATCATATCAATTTTATCACTCATCGGTTTTTTTCTGGCTCAACCAGAAAATCTGAAACGTCGAGATAAGTATCATCATTAAACCATGAAAGGATGGCCCGGGTTCATCAGAGATGAAGTTTTTTTTTTCACTTCCTTTCTTTTTTGCTTTTTGGGATTCTCGATACAGATTGACTAAATGTTTTGGCGTACAATAACCACGTACCCAATGCCCTTTCATGCTACATATGTAGCAAACATTTTTATTTACCTTTTATCATCCTAACCACCTTCATTTTCATGAAGTACTTATTATTTATTTCATCATAGGGATAGATTTTTTTCCTTCGTCCTCTTCCAAGACAATTATAACGGTTTCGATCACGTCTACGTCCTCTTCCTCTCCAATTATTATAAATGAATGATGCAACATTCACTTCGGGGAATGGAGTAGCTTTAGTGGGACAAACATGATGGTTTAACGTCACGAGTGGATTATTCTACTCCACTACAAGGAGTACTTGCATCAACTCCGAGTAACAAGTCAATCTTTTCGCCTGGTACTGTTGCTGCAAGACTACATTTCCATAAAGAAACGTGGAGAGAGTTTTCTCAATCATATTATAATCACTTATTTTCTCTCCACATAACATCATCTTTGATGTAATTCGAACATCGCAGAATCATACTCACTAACACTTTTGTAGTCCTAGAACTGGAGATAGATCTACTCGTGCTTAGATTTCGGTAAGATCACATATTTCTGGTGATTGAACCTCTCCTTTAATGATTTCCAAATATTCGTATGATCATCTTCTATAATATATTCATCTTTTAAACCATCATGTATGTGGTCTCGTAAAAATATCATGGCTTTTTTCCTTTTTCTCAGCCGACACTATTTTCGAATTATCGATGGTTTCCAAAAGCCTGTTGCCTCTTAGGTACATCTTTTCACCTACTGCCAAAGTCATATAATTATTTTTCCGTAATATCAAGAGCATTCATTTTGTGTTTAGTTAAATTCGACATGATAAGAATATTCATAGAACAAGTATATGAAAAATATAATAAAGACGGGAATTTAAATGTAAAATTTAAATGCATGAATGAAAGGCATAAACTTTAAGGTATAAATTAAATGCAGACATTTGAAAGGCATAAATAAAATTGGAGGCTTAGCTTACCATATGATCTGAACAGACATAGTCTACCATATTTTCTTTATATTTAAAGAGGCAAAGCCTTCCATATGGTCCGAGGAGACATAGTTTACCATGTTGACCATTTTTTTTAATTCAAGGAGGCAAATCTCTCTATATGGTCCGAGGAGACATAGTCTACCAATTTGGTCATTTTCTATTCATGGAGGGCAAAACCTTCCATGTGTTTCTCTCATCGTGAAGGTATAGCCTACCATAACGATCAGTCGGAAAAGACAATGCCTATCATTCCGATAAAATAATAAATGGAGAAGGCAGAACTATCATTCTGGAACAATAATTAAAATTAATTAAATTTTTTAATAGACATAAATTAAACCTTACCTCAGTTGGTTAGAATTCATGCTGATAACATGTTCTTTTATAAGTGAGGAAATATAAATTGATACATATATATATATATATATATATATATATGTGTGTGTGTGTGTGTATGTATCGTGTGGAGAGAGGAGTTGATGAAGCTTAAAGTCTAAAGAGTGACACAACGTAAATGAGCGATAGAGATTGAAAAACTTTTCATTCATGTGTTACTTACAAAATCAACGAGAGGAGAAGCTTATTTATACTAGGAGAAGAAAAAAACTAATCACGACTCGTTGAAAAAATAATCATGACTCACTAAGTTGATGTTGCTGACCTATAACATAAAAACAAAACACTAATAGATAATCATAAACATTATTTATAACAGTATTAAGTTTATGTCTAAGATTATATGCTCAGTTCATTTGTGAGTATAAGACAAAAATACCTTTAGTGAAATCTTTAGATTCAGTTTTATTTTCAGTGGTAATTTCGTAATATAACACACAACTAGAATTTTACTTGCGACTCTGCGTAGATACATTTTTTATTTTGATAACTATTTATATTTGATTTTACGATAAAATGCATATACATATACATAAATATATATATATATATATATATATTTAAATAATTATATATATTGTTTGCAATTTCTATAATTCTATAATATTGTTGTTCTTGTACTTTGTTCGACATCATTAGTATATAATGTTTCATGTGTTTATACGTTATTTATTTTGTTCATCCTCATTCATGAATATCATCTATTCTTGCAACATTTATTAAAATAAGTTTAAAATAATTCTAAATTTATTTTAAAAAATTATCTCCCTACTCTTGATGACATTAGCATTTGGATAAAGAACACGGGAAACAAAGAGAAATATATCACCAGAAAATGAGTTTATGAATAACTAACGCCTTCCCTTATATTGCTTTATATATTAATGTTGAAATCTATGAAAGCTAAGCTAAATTAAGAAAAAAAATAATGTCCATATCAACTAAAAGTTTCAGGTATCATAGTTTGAGAAGGTGTAAAAGCCAATAGACACATAGAAAATCCCCCTCCAAAAATTACGTAACAAAAATCATCGCACCATTCTGAAAAGATAAGGTACCTTTTATTAAAAACTTTATTTATTCCTGATATTTTATCCAGAAGGTAAAATTTTGTTCTTGAAACTATAAAACTCAGAGGATAATTTTACATTCTTTTATCCTATCTTCAAATTAACCAAACAGTTTGCAGAGAACTTACAATTGATGAAATCATCTTCCAATCTAACAATTTAGTTCAAGCAAGAAGCATATATTTTTTTTTTTTGATGAAAAAGAAGCATATTTTGTCATTTTCAGATACTAAAACAGATGATACATGAACGGCAAACCATCCTTTGAGACATTTTTTCTTCTCCTTCTTTAGCAATTGATGTCTTTGAGAGACACATTCATAATTATCACATTAGCTAAATGTTTCTCTCCTTTGCAAAAAAATACAGAGCTTCACACACTTGTAAAATATCGAATATGGATCCTTATAATGATCAAATCAGGAGAAATTCAACACTATTTACAAAACAAAACAAAAAAAATCATACTTGAGATCCAAAACTCAGATTTGAAACCTCTGAAGTATGCAACTTTTTCAAGTTCATTGAAATGATCTATAATACTCCCCACCTACATAACTTTTTCAAGTTCATCAAACGTTGGTTCTCCTACATAAATTTTGATTTTCCCATACTTTAACCTCTCAATTTTAAGATATTAATTTCCCTGGGGCCACATTTACCCAAGTCCACGCCGAGCCGGACGGCGGCGGCGGCGCGCGCATGGGGTGTCTCCTCTCTCTCCTAAGCCTTTGAACCAAGACAAGGATGGGGACATATATATATTGCCCATTTCCCTCTAATATAACCGATGTGGGACTTTGCCATTCCTCATCTTGATACAAAAAGGGCATGACCCATTTCTTTTCAAATTTTACCATTAATAATTGGCCCAACACTTATCTATTAATTAGCCCACCTATTATTTCTATATATAGCCCACCTATCTATTAATTGAATCAACAATTCGACTCAAATCTTATTGAATTTAAAATTATATTGGGTTCCTAACATTGTTATTTGAACCAAACCAAAATAACTAAAATTCAAACCAAAAACAAATTCATAAATAATCGACAGTAACTATATTTCTTGAACCGAAAATAAAAAACCACGCTTGAACTAGAATCAAACTTAAAAACTAGAAAATACAATCTGGAAAGGAAACGAACCGAACCGAACACTCATGCTAAATATATTAGTGAACAAATTTACATGGTAATAAATTTGTCAACAAAAAATTATTCTGCACTTTCAAAGCATGGTTACTATCTTAGTTTTTTTTTTATCTAAAATAAAAACCAAAACATCTTCGCTGGTGCATAATTTAATATATTTCTCTCAAAATAACCCAGTAACCTAAAATAGTCTGATTCAAATATCTGGATCGATTTAAAATATTGATTTTAAAATATTTTAAATTTTATAGCATTTAATAATAGAAATTTTTATTTTACCAAAATGATATATGATTTTATATACTAATTCTCTGTATATTGAACATATCTCAAAATCTAATATTATTTATTGGTTGATCTGATTATCAAGTCTACGATTAAATATATTCCCACCTACATAAATTAGAAAATCTTAAATTAGTTTTCTAATTATACGGTTCATTTTAAAAAAAAAAATATTTTCTTGTAAAATTATTTCTCTTATAATTTTGGTTCATATAGGGGAATTAATATCTTAAAATCGAGAGGTTAAAGTATGGGAAAATAAGTTATTAACCTTATTTTGAATATTTTGTAGATATTAGTCGATACAAGTATAAATGATGAATCATGAATTTAAACGTGTTAGAATATTTTGGTATATCAATGTTAATATACTTAGGTATATTTTTTAGAAATTTAAAAATAATATAATATATATTTTTTTATAAATATTCCACCTATAAATGGTTGTATATAATTATGTTAATTGATTTTGTTATTTTAAATTGCGTAAAATTTGAATTATATATGGTTTGTTTATAGTATCATTAGGGTTTCATAAATAAAAATCAGTGTCCGCTTATAATTATTACTAGGTGGTTGCCGCAAATTTGCGGATATAAATATTGTAAAAATATATATTATATATAATAATATAATTTTTGAACACTAATTAAAAAGATAATTCTTTTAACTACAAATACTTTGAAAATCTAAAATCTCTATGTTGTTTTTATAAGCATGTGATATAGTGATATTAGTAAATATTAATATAAATTGCTAAAATATTTATATTATTTGATTTTGATCATATAGTTAACAAACTCATTATTAACTAAACCTAGAAACTATTCTAAAACACTTTATAATCATCACATTATCTTATCTATCACCTTATTTAATTTTAATGGCAAATAACTGATAAATATTTATATATGAAATTATCATATTAACTTTTTCAATACATATTATGCAACATATTGAACTTCTTTTAATTTCTCACTTTATTATTTCTTTTTCTTTTTTATCACATTTTAACACACAATGCTAATAACTGATAAATATTTATATATGAAATTATCACATTAACTTTTTCAATACATATTATGCAACATATTGAACTTCTTTTT
Organism: Moricandia arvensis; assembly: GCA_905132765.1. NCBI lineage: Eukaryota > Viridiplantae > Streptophyta > Magnoliopsida > Brassicales > Brassicaceae > Moricandia > Moricandia arvensis. The sequence goes on along the minus strand of CAJHQP010002765.1, from coordinate 60,019 downwards.
ATTTCTCACTTTATCATTATTTTTTTTCATCACATTTTAACACACATTGCTAATGTTTTATTAAATTTATTACATATTTTTTTGCCAAATATGTTTATTTCTATCAAATATTAACATAAATCATACAATTAATCAATCAAATACTCATACAATACTTATCTCTAAATTTTCTACTACAAATTAATTTATATGGCACTTATAAGTAATTTAAAAATTCTGATAAATGATTTTAGAAGCTATACTAAATAATTTTTATTTTTTTTAAAAAAAAATTATATATGATTTATAAAAATATATGAAAGTATAAGACAGTAAAAGTTAATATATACTTATATAAGAATATAATTCTTTGTGTAAAATATAATATTATCAGTGATTTATATGTAAATAAATTTTGTTTATTATATTATATTATATTACATGATTTTAGTTTATAGCTATAAGTATTTAAAAATTATTACTCTTTTTCTTGAGCACTATTTCTAATTTTAATTTTTAGATTTAGTTTAAATAAAATTAAAAATCATCAACCAATAAAAGTATCATAATTTTCTTAAGACTTCACCAATTGTCGGCACTTAAGCAAAAATCACTTAAATAAAAACTTTTAATATATAATTTATAATTTTTCATTTATGTGCTCTTATAAACAATTTTAGAATATTTATAAAATGATTTTGGAAGCCATAATAAATAAAATTATAACAATTTTTTCAAGATTTCACCAGTAATTAACACTTAAGCAAAAATCAATAAAGTGATTTCTCAATTAATATATAGGAGGATTGATAGTATGAGATTAATTAGTTTTGTATGCTTACTGTTCATCTAAGAAATAAAAATATGGGCGATTTTTCTATAAGTTAGTAAGTATTTGTTAACTTTCCACAATATTAGTTTAAATAGTTGTATGAACTATAATTATAGATCTCACTTAAATAAGTTTGTTATAAGAATATTCTTTAATTTCATATCTATATTCTATGAAAATAGAAGTCACATCTTTTTCTCATGTGTAATTGTTTTTTAAAAATAGACCATCCCTAGAAAATCATGTTTCATTTATTTCTTAATAACATTTTGCATTATTATTAAATCACCAAATATATTCGTAGAGAGAAGGAACAACTTTCATCTAAAAGATCAGTTTGGTTTCAAAAAATATTTTGGCATCAATAATGAAATATATATAATATACAATGATGTGAAAATATATTCAGCGAGTAATGATAACAGATCTGATCATCATAAAACTTTTATTAATGGTAAAACTTTTGCTATAACGATTACTAGAATAGAATCCGCGACAAGGGCAGTTAAGCTTCATTTTTATAGTTAAACATTTATTTTACTATATAAATTTTTTAACTTTGTTGTTTCTAATTTTTAGAAGAATCGTATGTCGTCACAGAGATTTAAATACTTAATATAAGTATTTATATATAAATTGACCAGCGAGAAGTCTACACCAAATCTAACTTTAAATGTGTCACTTTGACCTATTAACCTTAATTATAATTTTCCATCCACTTTAATATGATTTGAGATCCTTTTAAATTTTTAATTTTTTATATAATCTATTTTAAATGTGTTCTTATGTTTTTAATTGAATATTTGGTAAATATATGATATGTTAAAAATTAAATAAATATATATGATTCCATTTATAACTGATTAGTTTTTTTAAAATTATAAAATTAAGGAATGTAAGATATGTGAATTTTTATTATGTAAACGTGATTTTATTTTTGAAATGCATTGTGGGTTGGTTTTGGATTAATGACTAATTTGATTTAAATTGGTTAAACATATTTATGATAAATTACATGTATAAATAAATATGTTTATATCATGTAATCTAAATGTTTAGATGAACATGTGTTTAATAGTCCAAAAAATCATGACTCAAATTTAATAGATTAGATATATTTAATCTTTTTAAAAATATAAATAAATAATTAAAAGAATTCTAACAAAATATTATTTAATAGACTTTAAAAATAATTGTTTTATTTTTTAATTTTAAATAAAATATAATTAAAATATTTTATACTTTAAAAAATTAAAATAAAAACTGAATTAATTTTAATTTATAATTAATATTTTAGTGATAATTATAATTTATATTAATTAATTACGAAATAAATTTTAACAAGATTCTAAAAAGATATTGTTTAGAATGTCTTTAAAAAAATTGTTTAGTTGCTTTAGATTAAGATATTAAAAGATATTATAATAAAATTGTTTATATATTGATTAACTTTCTAATAGATTGTCCAAATAAAAATATCACACATAAAAAAAATCATAGATTCTAATTTAATAGATTAGATATTCACGTAGTCACAAACTCATGATAGTAATAATGATTATTTTATTATTATTATTGTATGTAAATCAGACCTAACATATTCTTAGTAAGATTAATTGACTATTCAATCGGTTCGGTTTATATAGTTAATAAACAAATAAAAACAGAGTTAACCGGTTCTGACCATTATTTCTAATATATCATAGGCGTTGGTATTCAATCAATTTTGGTTATTGGTTAATTTGGGTTCGGGTTTTTGAGATCACAAATTAGTCTCTGCAAACAACTTTTAAGAATGGTGTTAAAGAGTGGTTAATCAATAATTAATCTTGATCATAGTCCTCTTCTTGACTCGATAAAACTCTTTGAATTACTTATATATAGATAGTAAATAAAACTCAAAAACAATAAAATAATGTTAGCGAACCTCTCCCAGACTTAAATTTACACTGTCCCTAGTGTAATTCGTCCCTGATTGAAAAGAAAATCATAAGTAAATAGCTTAAGTATAGAACTCGAATACCTCTCTGTAAGAGAGTGTCGATCGATGGTAGGCGGGTTTGACCGATCGATTGTCGCGATCCAATGTCGACGGATTGTGCCTCTGTGGTGTCGATCGATGGTAGTATAAATAGTCTGTAGAAATAAAATAAAATTCGAAATAAATAGTATTATTAGTAAAAACTTAATAAACAATGGGTTGTCTCCCACTCAGCGCTTGGTTATAGTCTTAAGCTCGATGTATTGAACTTTCTGGCTAAAATTGAGGTGGATCAAAACTTGGAAAACAAGTGTCTACATCTTCTTTGCTCTTCTGAAACCATGTACCAATGAAGCTTCTCATTGCTTCATCTCCTCTTGATTTCTCATTCTTTATGAACTCCTTAGTAACCTCCACAGAATGCATTCTCCTTTGTATATTCTCAATATTACACAATAGCATTCTAAGTCTGGCAGCTGTAGTCTCTGATATCTCCAATATCTGAAAAATATATTCCTTCATTAGGGTCAGAGAAAAAGCAATCTCATTGAACTTATCTTTCAATTGATTTTCTGCTGCCCTTTTCTGTTTGTCGAAATCAATATCGATCGATGGCATGTTGCTGCTGTCGATCGATGTAACTCTGTATGGTCCACTCGCATGCTGTCCTTGAACAGTATCCAAGTCTTGCTGCATCTTATCCATGTGTGTAGTCAGACCGGTGAGGCACTTTCGATGGGATAGTAGACATCATCAAGCCTCCTGTAGAAATCTTCTAATGACATCTCTTGAGCGTTGTAGATCCCATTCACAAAATCGTCAATCTCTACTCTGCTATATGTTTCTTGCTTCTTCCTGGACATAGCGATTTTTTCTGCATGTTCAGGTAAACATAAGTAGCTCTACTAAAACATAGTAGCTCTCTCTAGAACTGCTTTGATATCTTCCTCCTGCACATTCACAATTCGTCTGTCTATAGCGCGTGCATTACCGTTCTCATCTTTGTAGCCATACTCATCTTGCTTTTCCCAAAAGAAAATCCTTCTAACATCAGTTTCAAAAGCTCTTTTTCCATACTCTACCCGACCGTCTATAAGTAGGGTATTTATCCAACTGGTCCTTGAGTTTCTGAAGTAAAGGGGATAGATATACAGAACTCATGGATTTATGGAATGGTGGTATCGATCGATGCCTTATTCTCGCTGTCAATCGATGTTTGATATTGGGTAGGCTCGTGCTTCTGCTCCTTGTTGTCGATCGATGTCGGTACCTTCATGTCGATCGATGGCTGTTTTTTTTGTCTAAATAGACTTCCTGATTCGTTAGCCATAACAAGGGCATCTGCTACATCTTCCTTAGGTAGATTGAGAATTCTCCCGTAAAGATCTCGTGCACGTCCCTCTGTATCTCTGAAAACTCCAAACTCGTCTGGTCTAAGATAACCATCTTCTGTATCTTCTGCTAAAAGTAATTGTTTTGGTCTTCGTTTGATGTCGTTTGATGGTCAAGATATGTTGAGGATTGATGTTGGATTGCCCACTCTCACGTTCATTACCAAGCCAGCTTCTTCCAGTGCCAGGATGCGAGATTCAATAAGTTCCCCCCCTCCGTAATCTGCATCGTATTCTTCTTAAGCTCCACCGTATCCTTGGTATGCCAGATTAGCGTCGATTGATGTCGTCTGTGGACCGTTGATCGGTGCTCGATAATCAGACTGGTGGACAAAAAGGTTTCTAGCTGCATTAGCCATTGCAATATATATGTCACATCTTCCTTCGTGACATGTAGAATTCTGCCATCCATATCTCTTGCATGACCATCTAGATCTCGCAAAATACCGAACTCATCTGGTTGTAAATAACCATATTACCTTTCGTGTTCTGCAGTTGAATCTCGTTCGGTTTCTACTTCATTCTAAGTATCGAGCGACGGTGTATGATGTTCGTCGATCGATGTCGATTTCCCAGGTTAATGGGAAACATGGAAAACTTCAGCCTCTTCCATAGCAATCCCTCGGTATTCAATCGTTTCTTCATCTTTGTAATCTTCGCCGTACTTGAAATCACCATGGTAGGTGTTGGCTTGTTCGGACTGTTTCAGTATCGATCGATGCGATAGGCTGGGTGTCGATTGAATGTGGAACTGGCAAGGCTGTCGATCGATGTGTTGGGTTGGGTGTCGATCGATGCTCCTTCTTCTGATTCCTCACCAAACTCATAATCGCAGAAACATGTGGCCACAAGCTCTGCATCATTGTATAATTCTATCAGGGTAGCCTTGTTCTTATTCTTGACAGGTTCATAAAATATATTTTGATCAATTAGAGATAGATACAACATGTCTAACTTTATATCGCATATGGCTCTCATAGTAGCCATGAATGCTCTCCCAAGTAGTAGGGAAGAGTTCCAATCTATCATGATGTCCATCACATGAAGTATGTTGGAACTAATGTATTGTTGATTCTGGCACTGAAACATCGTTTACCATCTGATACGTCCTAGATTCGGAACAGGATCACTCAATCGGACTAAGGGGATATGAACTCGCCAAAGGAGAGAACTGGTGGAATGAATGGTGACACAAAGGGTTGCGGCAAGGCCCAATGATAGTACCAGACTTTGATCGTTGCCGGATGTGACGCAGCGGTCCAACAAAAGAAGGTTCGAAACTTGGAGATAACCTCACCAAGAAACTAAGAAATGTTCTAAGAAAAGACAAAGAGATAAACTCATAAAAAAGGGAAAACAATCTGATTTATTTCGTGGCTTGTGATTACATATTTATAGTACTTGTGGTCAAAGAAAGACTAAGAGTTTTTGTGGAAAACTAGAAACTTAGAAAACACAAACAAAGACTAAGACTTTTGACTAGAAAATAATTCTGTTGTTGAATGCCTCTTGATATAGCCACGAACAGGACTTTGAAAGGTGAAGAATAGCTCCTGAATATGGGCCAAGACATGTCACTTGAGGCCTGGTCGAAATCTATCTTTTGCCTTAGCCAAAATTTGATCGGTTTCTCCATTTGGCCCAAACAAGTCTATTTTTGAATCTTTTTGAAAACCATCAAGCCAAAGGATTTTTTGGACATTTAGAACATGAATAATCACCTTTGGAATTATTGAATTGGTCGTTGGTTCATCAGAAATAAGGTTAGCCAAATTCCAGCTTCTTTGGGTGGTCGAACCAGCTTCGGAAGATCGAACTAGCTCGCTCAGCTCGTCCAAGTGAGTGTCAATCCAGCTCAGCTCGCTAGAATAATGTCAGTACAACTCACTTGAGTATTAATCTCATCCAATATATTTTCCATTAGCTCATCCAGCCTAAGGCAGTGTCGGTCCAGCCACCTGAATGCGCACTTGTCTGAATTCGCGAGAATGAAGATCACCTGGGTTTGTAAATGGCGTAACTCCCACATATGAACTCCGTTTGATCTGATTCTTCTTCAAGGAGCTCCATAATTGAGTTTAGAACATTCTCCAATGATTTCATGACATAGAAGCCTCTGATTTGAAGATATGAGTCAAACATATGAAATATCATTACTGCTTTCATGATATCTTAAGGTTAATTGATCGTGCGTTCCACATTATGATAAATCTTCCTTTTCCAGTTAGATCCTGGTCAATCATGGTATGATCAGCATGATTGATGGTAAACGTCGTTGAGTTGAGCTTGGCGACAAGATCGCCATCTTAGCGTGTTCATGATCAAGCAGGTCGGTGCTCGAACCGGCGCATTGTCCTCCCTCTTCAAAAGATTTGACTCAATCCATTTTACCTGACAAAAGGAATGATCAGACAAAAAAGAATTTTGAAACAAGTAAAATTCAATGAAGGATAATTTGGAGAGAACTTCCTTGGAATTTTGAACTTATTCCCTCAAGTATTTCCAGTCCTGTTTCAAGACACAAGTGTGTGTCGTTCTCTCCGTTGCTCCATCTGAAACTGATCCTTTATATCCTGCACTTTCAAAACAACTAGGAAACCACATCAAATCTGCGAAAGAAATAATCAAAGGGTTTCTCTATCCTTAATTACATCAAAAAACCAGATTCCAATGGCTCTTCTAGGAAATCGGATCAAGCACATAAGAGCCTATTGCGAAAAAGAGCCTTTATTGAGATCTAGAGCTAAGAGCATATGCAGAATCAAGTAAGAAAATAGCGAATTCCCTCTCTTTGTACTAATTTTTGCCGGGCCTATCAAATAATCAAAATATGGCGCAAGGTGTCAAAACTATTGCGAAAAGCAAAAGACAATGCATGGAGCAGAATTTAAAGAGGATTTTCTTTATCGCTACGCCATATCAAAGAATGATTCTTTGGATCCGTAAGCACAGTGAAGTGGATACAATATCGGGCTACTATGTCCGTTCCATCACACCAAATCTCTTTCCCCACAGCTAGATACAATATACCCAAGTGAAAACAATTCATTGAAAAGGTTTGAGCAAAAACGTTTTTCAACCACAGTAAAGAAATAATTGTTTTCTCCTTGAAATGTGTACTCGCGTTTCTAGAAACACTTTCATGCGAAGGATAAAGACAGAGACAACTATGATCCTTACCAGATGCGTGTATATAGCGTATAAATTCAGCAATAGGAATATGACTGAAGGTCAAGTATTCCTTCTTTATGGTTCATCGGAGGAATCGACGTATTTGGGCGTGCACGCATTTAGGACGCCTTCTTTCTTGGCCTGAATCTCCTTTAGAAAAATTTCTGTCTACTGAGTAACTTCCCGGCGGATAGCACGCGACTGAAGAGTTTACCCTCTGATTTGAGAAAATCAAGATAAACTTCTTTCATCCCATCTTAACTTTTTCTATGCGTATCCAGACTGCGTCCTCTATATTATCCTGACACTTGTTCGAGTTGAATTCCCAGGGAAAATGTGCATTCAATAGAAAAAATCGCATGTCCAAAACCTCTCTGGTGCCGAGATATTCTTCATATGGAGGATAAGCAAACCTCTATACGCCAGGCATCTCTAGTAGCGGTTTCAACAAAGCTTCTCCAAAACTCCTGATGGAGGCCCACGGTCAATTCTTTACATTGCCGAATAGTAATGAGGAACCTGATACATTGTTCCTGAGCGATACTTCTAAAACGAAACTCACTAAAAATCTGAGGATCATATCGTGCTAACACAAAAACTTTGTCAAATCACTGAATCAAGAGTGCATCTTTCTCCAAGCAAGTAGGCACACATTTTGCCTACGGTCTGTCCAAGCATGCACATCATTATTTATACCGATATAACAGAACCAAGTTAATTCTTATCAAGATTAACAGGTGCAAACAATAGTATTCATTACCCAAGGGCACCGGCGCATCTACTCTTGCTCACCATCTGAACACACAAGGCTTAAGTTTCAGATTGAGAATATAACTAATCAAAGACTCAATATGTTTTGTACATAGAGAGAGAGTGTTGTAAACCACAATATCATCAAAGGGCTCAAAACTACACACCAATTATATCCTTGATATATATGATTCTCAGAACCACTCGCACAGTCTTTATCATTTCTCTCAGAGAAGAGCGACACAAAAGATCAGGACCATGCGCAAATGACAACAATCACAAGAATCAAGATCAACAAAAACCTAGTTTCAGTTTAAGCTGAATTCTGTTCCACGCAACTTAAATTAACAAAATTTCCGTCCATCCAAGGCATAAGAAGATGGCAAAAAATGATTCAGTGTTCAGTGCATGCTCTAGAAGGAGTCCCCAGAACAAAGCTATTTTTCTTTGAAAACAAAATGAAATCAAAGATTTTGTTAGCACAAAAATCTGTCATTGCTCTCCTCAGAGATAAGCTCTCGAAGTGATTTTTCAAGGCAACTATCGAAACAACTCGGTTGTTAATATGTTTCAGAAGACACATGCATCAAAGCATACAGAAAATTAATTCCAGAGTTGATGCCTTTATAATTTTGAAAACGTTTATGATCAAGAAGTTCATCAGTTTTAAAAGACAACAAAAAGTGAATCTTTGAGAGATATCGACTGATCATTAATACATAGGGTGATCTCAGTCACAAAACAGTGAATGCCGAGGCAAGCACAAAATTCTTGCGACCATACAAGTTTACATTAACATATACAAGACAAAACAGTGAGCTAGTACATCATGAGCAGCAACATAGCGCTCTCACATATCTGACAAGCATTATTCAGGCAGAGAAATTCTCGAAATTCAGGTGCATATCTCAAATCATGTCATATGTATAAGGAGTCTTATATGGCTAAGAACGACAGAAACATTGAAGAGAGGACAAGAGTTGTAAGCGAGCGTCAAGAAAAGAGTGCTCAGCTACGAACATTATATCAAGCATATGGATATATGAAGTAAGCTTTAAGATGTGTCTCCATTCAATCATTGAAGAGTGGATATACAGGTTTTCGTCCTCCCACATCAAAAGATAGGATCTGGACCATCATCCTCAATGTTATTACTTCTTAGTGCCGAATACACTGACCCTAAATGAGTGCAGGCAGCACGAATTGAGATAGTATATTTTTCAGATGATAAATATTGTCCAATGGCTCATGTCCTCCAAAAACCTGTGGAGACAAAACAAGGAGCTACTCGGAAGCTGACCGGTTTATCTCTAAAACAGTATTTGAATGTCTACAATTCGCTTGTCTCATTCCATACAAACACAAACGTGCGAGCTTTCAAGAGGGAAGTAACGCATCACCATTATTTCCTCACAATGATCAAACGCCTTTCAATTAGCTCTTCCTCACATTCATCAAGGTAGTAAGAAAATCTGGAACATAAATAGAAATTTCAACTCGTCAAAATGGCTCCTTCTCAGACAATTGTTACCTTGGCTTTCTGCTGATGAACAAGGATGACTCAGCTCACTACTGAGAGACTTTACGTGCGTGAGGAAAAGTGCTACATTCATTACATATTTGGCTCAACATTGAGTTACCGTCGCATTGAGGGCCGATATATGTCGCATCTTAACCTGTTGTGCACGCTTCACAAAGTTTTCTCTTCTCTTTACTTGGAAGCGAGATTCGATATCTATAACTATCTACAAAGGGATTTGCCTCTTTGGAATCAGCCACATCTCTGAGTTGTTTTCTCCTTATAGGTGGCTGTCATGTACCCGAGCAAACTCCTTAACAAACACAAGAGTGAGAGGTTGCAAAGTGGAGATAGACATAATAAAAAGAGTTTGAGAGTTAGAATATTTTGACGGTAGGGTCTAAGTTTTCTCTCGGTATATAGTTACTCTCCTTGAGAAGGACAAATACATCATAAGCCTGTCTTAATCTCAATCATCCAAGAAGTAGGAGAAGAATACAATCCTCACACTCTACGAGAGAATGGTATGGGTCTCCACTACCACTCCGCGTATCTCATCTGTCTCACTCATGTTTTAATTGCATCCACCTCGGTAAATTCTATCACGTCACAGTACTTATCTATCTCGAGAGAGTTCTCTAAGAAAGCACAATCAAGCTTTCACAAATATAGCATCTCGCGCAAGAGGCCAAACAAAAAACAATGACGTTAATGAGAGAGAGAAAGAGAATTAACGAAAATTTTTAGAGCCTCAATAACTAGAGCCAGCCTGCTTTTAACCTCCTAAAGGCCGGATTTCTCCTGCGGGCCTGGCAGCGCTTCTACGTCTGACGGATCCGACAAACCACCCACACAAACTCTACAAATCTTGACTTATTTTATCGAAAGATTCTTTGAAAACTTCTTTTTTTCGATCTTTCTTTTCTTTTTTTCTTTTATTTTATATAGTGAGCTATTGGTTAATAGTAGAGCGTACACACAAGATACAAATGATAGGAAAAAGAAGAAGTGTTTCTGAAGAAATTTAAATGGTAAACTAAGTTATTGAATAATGATGAATATAGTTAACCCTACGATGTGAGTGCGCTCTGAATACCACTGCATACGTCCTAATTTATTTACATGGACAGGAATCACTCAATCCGGACTAGGGGATATGACTCGCCAAAGGGAGAACTGGTGGAATGAATGCGTGCGACACCAAAGGGTTGACTACCGAAGGCCCCAATGATACTACCAGACTTCGCATCGCTTGCCGGATGTGACGCACCGGTCGATCGACACTCCAACAAAAGAAGGTTCGAAACTTGAGGACGATAACACCTCAACCATCCTAAGAAATGTTGCTAAGAAAAAGAACAAAGAGATAACTCATAAAAAAGGGAAAACAATCTTGATTCATTTCTGCATTCATCGTGGTATGTCACAATATTTATGAGTACCGTTCCTCGTCGAAAGACGACTAAGTTTTTGTGCGAAAACTAGAAACTTAGGAAAACACAAACAAAGACTAAGGATCTGACTTTTGAACTAGAATCATAATTATGTTGTTGAATCTCTTTAGATATTAGCCTTACGATCACTAGGACTTTGAAAGGTGAATCAAATATTGCTCCTGATAATGGGCCAAGACATGTCCACTGAAGGCCCTCGTCGAAATTCCATCCTTTTAGCCTTAACCAATGTCAAACCCGATTTGATGGTTTTCTCCATTTGCCAAACCAAGTCTATTTTGAATCTTTTTGAAAAACCATTCAAGACAAGGATTTTTTTGCGGACATTTAGAACATGAATAATCACCTGTGCGAATTATTTAATTGTCGTTGCGTTCATTCAGAAATTAAGTTAGCCAAAATTCCAGCTTTCTTGCGGTGGTTCGAACCAGCCGGGAAGCATCGAACTAGCTCGCTCAGCTCGCCAAGATGCAGTGTCAATCCTCTCTAAGCTCAGTCGCCACTAGCAATAATGTTCAGTCCAACCTCAACTTGAGTATTAATCTCATCCAATATAGTTTCCATTTAGCTCATCCGAGCATACTATCGAACGCACATCTCCTGTTCTCCGAGGTGCGAGGAGGTTACTCTCACCTGAAAGTCCGACGCTGCATATACCATTCTGAAATTTCGCGAGAACTGAAGATACACCCTATTGTTAGCATTAAAGTAACAATAACTCCCACATATGATTTACTTCTCGTGTTTGATCTGATTCTTCTCCAAGGAGCTCCATAATATTGAGTTAGAACATTCTCCAAGTGAAGTCTCCATGCATAGAATCTCTCCTTTGTCCATGATCTGATGTTGGAAGATATTGAGTCAAAATGAACAACTATATCATTACTGCTTTCCATGATATCTTTAAGGTTAATTTATCGTTGCTTCCACTTAGTAAATCCTTCCTTATTCGCACAAAGTATAAGATCCTGGCCTCTCAACATGCGTGAGGCTATACGAGAGCGCAAGAATACGTGGATGGTGTTTAACCTCTAATTAGTAAGTTACTGCCGTGATGAAGAGCTGCTACGCCTTGTCGATACAAGATCACCATCTTGAGCCGTAGTCATGAGTGCCCCAAGCAGGTCGGTGCTCGACCAGGGCGCACACATCCCTCCTTGGAATTCACTCTGATAGATACGAATTAAAGGAATTGTGGAGGCGTTCCACTAGGTCAGCCTCCTCTGCCATTGACTTTGGCATAATGTTTACTGAAGATCCAGCTGTCACAAAAGGGCGTTGGGATATTTGTTTCCTTTGATGAAGCATAGGAACACGAATTTTTTCAGTATCACTTTTCTTCTTTTAAATAGTTCTTGACTTTTCCTAGGGATGACTCTCAGGCAGAACTCAAACCACCGTAGGTTCTGATGCATCCATCTTTCTTGCTCTAGAGTGTCTTATTTAGTGACCCTTTGTTGAGAACTCGTTTTTTGTCACTGGTTACCATCGATCGATTGCATGATGTCAGCACGAAAAACAACGCGCTGAAGCTATCTCGATTTTGTCAAGTCAAACACAGGAACCGGCGATCCAATTCTTAGTTAACTTATGTCAATTCGATGCTTGTGTGGGCTAGCCTAACAAACCCGCGCTTTTTTTGATACAGAACTCTTTCTCTTGAGGCCTTTCTCTCTTGAAGTCTACCCAGAAATAATCATAAATCACAGCATTGACGTGATGGTTTAATTCTGGCTTTCTTCCTTCTCTCTAACCATAGCCTTGTATTCGTTAAGGACTTCACTCGATGAGTCACTGACTTTCCAGTTTCCCACACGCGGTCGAGATTCTTCGATTTTTGTATTTAAGCTGGAGCGTACATGAAATTTAACTTCTCATTAAAGGTCCACAGTAATCTCTTTGCTCGCTCCTTCCAGTACTTTGTCAAACAAGCAGTTTGTGAGGAGAGCCAACGTGTATCATGGACTATATGGTATGAGGCTCAGTTCATTAACTAGCAGTAAAGTCTAAATCTGTTACTGGAGGTTTTATTGCTGCAAAAAGTTTGATCAGATGGTGGAGCAAAAGATATTTGTGTCAATAGTCTTTCCTAATCATGTGGTATTAGGCGCTTGTCCTCCTAAGCGTGCAGCGGTACAAAGTGATGCTCAAGTGTTAGTATGTTCAATGTACATCAGGGTAAGTCAAAGACTGTTTCAGAGATATGGAGCATGAGCGACTTCAAGGCTTTGCGGTTGATTCAAGGAGATTTATGTGGTAGCAATTTCGGTGACAACATGAAGGGTGAACCAAGGTTGTGTCGAAAGTCTGTTCCAGCATTGATGGTTGGATGGCGTGTTTCATCGTTTGAAGTAACAGCGGGTACAAGAAGATGTTCAAGACAGACATGTTTAAGCAAGGGTCCGAATCAAAGGATTGCTCCAATGTGGGGCATGTATGATTTTGAGGTAGCTACACAAAATTCATGTAATTTGATTCAAGGCTCAGTGCACATGAGTGAAAACGGAAGGCCAAGGATGAAATCAACTTGCAGAAGGATGTTCAGGTTTCTGTTCAACACTTGAACAGGTCGTGATTTTTGATAGCAAGGTTGTGTTTTTAATGGGTTCACGGCAGTAAACTAAACAAGATATGAAAAACACTACGTCAATGAGGAGTTGAGCTTGACACTTGGAGAGTAACAGCTGGGTTCGCTACTCAAGACAATAGATGGAGGTGGATGAAAATTCAGAATGGCAATGGATTGTCACATGCCCTTCATAAGGCGTGATGTCTATTTTTCATTGATGGGACTAAGTGGATTTAAGTGTTTAATCTATTTAAGCGGTTGTGGTGTATAACTGTAGGCTTATGCAGTTTTAAAGAAGATCTGAAAGGACTTTAAGCTTGCTCAAGGTGGAGCTGAGAGAAGTGAGATGAGATAAAAGAAGACAAGGAGATAAAGAAAATGAGCAGGTTTGCTAAAGCATCAGGTGGTGTTGACACAAAGGAAAGGGTTATGGACTTGGACCAAATAGGTGGAGTTTTGTGAGGTTTGGTCAAGCCCATCAGACGTGTTCAACTTGGACCAGCTTGCACAAGTTATGCGCAGACAACTTATGGGCCTAATCGATGAAGCCCATTAGGTTAAGTGTTCACATACAAAAAGGAGAGGTCACGACATGAACCTCTAAGCCAAGCTTTTGGGAGGCATAAGCCTCTAAGCCTCTTTGGAGGGCTTCGATGGCGTCTCTTAGAGAGATAGAGTAAGCTAGAGATGGATATGTTACTTTAGACTTAGCTCTTAGCCATGTAATTCTTTTGTATTCTCTTTGTAATCTCTAGGTTAGTTTAAGCAGGACAGAGAGAGTTATGATCTTGTAAACCACATCAGAGGTTTTTTCCGATACTTCATAGTGGATGTTGTGGATCTTGGATCCACCCCAAATGTAACGGTGCAGCATGAACTGGGTGAAAATTCTTGAGTCATGAACAAGAATATATGTGAATCGTATGAGTAGGTCAAAGGACATGGGAATAAGAGCAATCGATACCCAACCACTTGGTATTAGAAGCTTAAATTCCATAAATAGTGGTAGAGCACATACTTGATGATTCACGGATTCTATGAAGAATTGGCGATGTGTGCTGAATCTTCAAAGAAGACAGAAAAAATATCAAGGTTTATTGGAAGCCTTGTGGCCACGTGGTTCTACATACGTGGAAATCTGATCAGGGAAAAAATCATAGGATAAACCAAGATCAAGATCAGGTGAAAGAGGTTTTCGGTTTACAAGAGAAGAAATAAAACTATGCACGTTCTTCGCTGCAGCTGTAAAGGTTTATGGAGAAAGGATTCATGAGTCAGTTGAATCAGTTGAGATGATTTCTAGTTATGAAATCAGGGTTTCTCTAAAGTTCTCCAAGGGTGCAAGAATCTACTTCTATGTGAGAAGAACTCCAGGTTACTCACAAGATAAAATGGTGATAGGCTGCTAGCATAAGAAAGAGAGGTTTTAGAGCTGTCTTCGATCTGAAGTCACAAGGCATGTGTGAAATTAAGCATTGGAGTCTTGGGTTTCTTCATGTTCTGCAAATTTATTGGAACTGAAAGGCATAATAGAACACAAGGGTTTTGTGCTGGTTTGGTATGGGATTGTCAGAAGATTCAATGAGGGATTTCAAGGTGTTCTTGGGTTCAATCTACTCGTTATATCAGTCGCAGGTGGTTCTCTAATCTATGTGGTTATTTCAGTTTAGTATCTCATAAAATTCTTGGAACTAGGGACGCCTTAGAACCTGAATGATATTAGTGTTTCATGTTTGTTTCCAGTATCAGTTTGGTATTCTTACTTAGAGTGAAGGGGTGTTGCAGAATGGATGAAGTAAATAGACTATGCGGGTTTGTTTATATGTTGATTATGAGAGTCTACAGTTGGGTAGACGATCAGAGAACACGATACTACAAGGATGATGTTTTCATAGGGAATGCAGTGTGGTATTCTATGAAGATTGTTTGGTGTGATCTATTGGAGCAGTTTATTTGGGGTAACACATATTAATTCTGCTGGTATGAATTTGCGAGAGCTAGGAGTTACTTGCTCAAGGCAGAGTTTGGCTGAACAGGTGGCGGTTCAAATCGAGACTGATTCAGGATGGAAGCATGTATGTTTCGGGTTCTCTGCATGAAATTCAGTAGTAATTTGTTTTGGCTTCTCAGGAAATATTAGGGGAAATAAATGGGTCTACAGGGTATCACGGTTTTCAGATGTAATGATTTGTTTAAGCATAGGTTGAGCAAGTATTCTTTGCGTTGAAAGTCTTCTTAGCTAGTTGAGCTAAGTGGCGTGTTCTGTTGACAACAACGGCGGTTTAGAGTGATGTTCAAGACAAGGTGTTTATTCAGGTTATTACCAAGGAAATTCTCAGAAATTTGATGTTTGTAGGCTGTTGAGATTTTTTAGGATTGAGTCAAAGGGCTTCTGGTTTGAGGCAATGTTGATTCAGGTTCCGCAAGAGCTTCA
This sequence comes from Moricandia arvensis, assembly GCA_905132765.1. Classification (NCBI taxonomy): domain Eukaryota; kingdom Viridiplantae; phylum Streptophyta; class Magnoliopsida; order Brassicales; family Brassicaceae; genus Moricandia; species Moricandia arvensis. The sequence goes on along the minus strand of CAJHQP010002765.1, from coordinate 43,939 downwards.
AGTTAGCATTGACATCAGCTGGATATTCTGGAGAAGAAGAATCAGTAGATTTGTAGTCACGATCACATCACTATTTTCAAGGGTGATGAACCAGGGATGATGCTGGAAGATAGGCAGCGTCATAGAAATAAGCAGATGGTGTTTATTTTGTGGTAGACAAAGAAGACATCAGAGACAGAGGGGGAATGTTCATGGAGGAGGATCCAAATTCATCTGATGGTTTCCGATTGGTGAAATCATGATTTGAGAGACTTGCAAGGGATGCATCGACGTTTGCAAGAATGGGAAGACCTATATAGGCTGAAGCAAGAATAGCTTCATAGATGGGCGTGTTCGTGATCTGCAATGTTAGAGATTGATTTAAGTCCTTTGGGATGGAGGATATCTCAAGTTAAAAACAGACTCATATTAAGTCAAAGCTAGGCTTACGGAGACGGAATCAAAGGTCATCAATCTCTCAGGACTAAAGTTTCTCGGAAATCACAAGGAATGCATGTTATCTTTGCGAAAGATGATCAACAGATCTTGCAGTTGCACACGTTGGTTTGTCGTGTGGCAACACTGTGAGGAAAGAGAGGTGATTCTGTTTGGGTAGGTTCAAGTCAGTCCCATTGGGTGCATGAGAGGTAAAGTTTTCAAGCTGTTAGAAGAAAGCCAGAAGAGTCACCAAGTTAGTGAGGCTAGTATAGTTTGTACCTCCACGAAGAAGAAACTATAGCAAGGAGAAGTGTGTAAAGCCTACACAAGTATATGTTGAAGGAAATGGCTGGTAACAACATGTAGCAGGTTTAGTGAGGTCATGTGAGTGACAAGGAAAACCTAAGGGAAAAGGCGATCAAGATTAGACTTAGTTGGAAGATTCTAGTTCAAGACAGAGGAAATGCGCATGCAGAATCGAGTTGAATATGTTGTTACAACTGATTGTAATCCTAAGAGTAAAGGGTATGAAAACAACAGCCATCAACACTTGTTCAAGAAGTAGAAAGTCTCTACCACAACTAGCAGAAGCGTGTGTGAGTTATACCTTAGAGGAATCGTCATGGATGTATGAGTCGGAAACTCCAGAGGAATATACTCAAATGAAGTATGGGACACCGGTCTGGTGTCACGACCACATGTGTCAAAGTGGAGCTCTCGAACAAGAATCGAAGCTCACAATAAAAAGAACAAATTTGGCAGACTTGACCAGGTCGGATCTTCATACTTGAACAGGTTATGGTTCAGGTATAGTTACAGCTAGTAAAAATCGTCATGGGCTCGAGTTTGGCACGAAAGACGCTGTAAAGAAGTATCTCATGAGCATCACAGGGTTGGATGATGAGGAGATGTGGTTAAAAGGCCAACATGAACCACTAACAGTTTCCAGAAACTTGGTTATTTTTAGAGACATGTTACTACTAAGGGTTATTTGATTCAGGTGGAGCCACTGAGATTATATGAGGACTGATGCATCATGGATATATATACTCTGATTTCAGGTGGAGTGAATCACTGGTTTTCTGTTTTAGAAGATGTCTTGATTGGTTCAGCAGAAGGGTAAAAGTTTTGGTTAGCAACTTGGTCAGCTCAAGGAGTAAGAGCTGAAAAGGACCTAATTTTCATGATAAGAGGGTATGGATATGTTTAAAGTGTCAAGATCATTTAACAAGTACAAGGCGCATTATTAGGACTTTATAAGAGGAGTCTTACATAAGGTAACTTGTAGGTGAGACAAGTGAAAATGGCATATGTATCATGAGTACACTGCAGTGAAGTTGATACAGAGGATCCGAGTATGATGCAAGAGGAAACGTTGGTGAAGTACTTAGTTAAATTGAAGTATTGAGCTGTGAAGATGAAGAATGGTGAGATGAAACAAAGTAAGAAACTGTTAGAAGACATGGCACTTGCTGCAGGGAATTGTCGTACAGTTTTTCCATCTCATAAAGGGGTCTCCACAAGCAGGTTCATCTCAAGCTCAAGTCATGAAACTTGAAATAAGCTTCATGATGGTATAAATTCAAGGAAAAACCGATTGCATTTAAGAAAGAACATATGGAGTTCTGGATATATGTTCACATCACAGGTGAATATTGGGTAAGTTTCCTCAGCAAAGTCCATCAGCTAATGGCCAGATAATCATCAATGGCGAGATACTTATTAGGCTAATGGCGATTTTCAATGACTAACATGCATGTTCAAGTCGCTGATAGTGATGCACAAGTTTCGGTTTTATGGAGACATATTAATACAAGTAAGAGTATTGATTTAATGGATTCACAGCTGAGTAAAAGTGGGATATCATGAATCTAGATAAGATATCACAAGCAGTTTGTTAAGGAGAGCCAAGGCATATCCATGGACTATTATGGTATGTGGCTCAGTTCATTTAACTAGCAGTAGAGTCTAAATCTGTTAGTGGAGATTATGTTGCTTCAAAACAGTTTGATCAGATGGTGGAACAAAGATATTTGTGTCGATAGTCTTCCTAATCATGTGGGTTTAGGCGGCTTGTCCTGGCTAAGTGTGGCAGTGGTACAATGATGCTCAAGTGTAGTTTGTTCAAGTACATTCAAGGGTAAGTCAAAAACTGTTTCAGAGATATGGAGCATTGAGTGACTTCAAGGCTTTGTGGTTTGATTCAAGGAGAAGTTATGTGGTAGCAATTTAATGTGAACAACATGAAGGGTGAATCAAAGGTTTGTGTCGAAACTCTGTCCAGCAGTGATGGTTTGATGACGTGTCCTGTTCGGAGTAACAACGGTACAAAAAGATGTTCAAGACAGACATGTTTAAGCAATGGTCGAATCAAGGATTGTTCCAATGTGGGGAATGTATGATTTTGAGGGTAGCTGATTACGCGATCAAGTTCTAGTGCATTCTTAATTGTGAAAACATATAATATAAAAAAAAACATCCACCTGATTTACGCCGATCAAGTTCTAGTGCATTTTAAAAAGGTTGCAGTTCATATATGTTGATATCACCTTTACGTGTTAAAATGGCATAATATAAATCTACTTATACTATGTGATTTCTGATTCTATATTTTCTATGAAGGCAAAGACATGATTAATCAAAAAGACTTGATTTTTGATAAAGTTTTTTACATTCTTTCATTAAACTAATTTTTCAAATATATTATATATATATATATATACACACCATTTGGGTTTATATAGGTCTTATTATAATGCAAGGACATAAGATATTATAACTGGTGCTGTATATGATGACTAATGTTAGTGGACGATTTTAGAAGTCAGTTTTGTGAAACAAACATAGGATTTACTATTCGATTTATAAAGTTTTGTTTCATTTGTGATATCGCTATCATTTCCTATACATGGCCAATATAACTTTTGTTTTAAAAAAATATAGTTTACTTAACGTGACTATTGTTAATAAAAAAAGGATACATGAGAGATTGTAGGTAAATATTGTTAATATCTTTGTGATTATTAATTGGTAAAAGAGACAAAAAATATTATTAAAAGATTTTGTTTTAATAAGACAAATATCAAATTAAAAAGACATTTAGTTTATAATAAATAGGTCCAACAACTTTTTGTAAGTAGATTTTAGAATAATTTTCTTTTAATAGTATAGACTGGTATGTTTAAGCAAAGGTCGAATCAAAGATTGTTCCAATGTGGGGCATGTATGGTTTTGAGGTAGCTACACATAATTCATGTAATTTGATTCAAGGCTCAATTCACATGAGTGGAATCGAAAGGCTAAGGAGGAAATCAACTTGCAGAAGGATATTAATGTTTCTGTTCAAGCACTTGAATAGGTTCGTGATTTTTGACAGTAAGGTTGTGTTGTTAATAGGTTCACGGGCAATAAACCAAGAAAACAAGATATGAAGAAATAAGACGTCAATGAGTTGAGCTTTGACACTTGGAATGTAGCAACTGGGTTCGCAACTCAAGAAAAATAGATAGAAGTGATGAAAATTCAGAATGGCAATGGAATCCTCACATACCCTTCATTAGGCATGATGTCTATTTTTTTCATTGATGGGGCTAACTGGATTTAAGTATTTAATCTACTTAAGCGGTTATGGTGTATAAGTGTAGGCTTATGCAGTTTTAAAGAAGATCTGAAAGGACTTCAAGCTTAGTTCAAGGTGGAGCAGAGAGAAGTGAGACGAGATAAGAGAGATAAGAGAAGACAAGGAGATGCAGAAGATGAGCAGGTTTGCTCAAGCATCAGGTGGTGTCGGCACAAAGGAAGGGTTATGGACTTGGACCAAACATGTGGAGTTTTGTGAGGTTTTGTCAAGCCTATGAGACGTGTTCAACTTGGACCGGCTTGCACAAGTTACGTGCAGACAACTTATGGGTCTAATCGATGAAGCCCATTAGGTTAAGTGTTGACATATATAAAAAGAGAGGTCACGACATGAACCTCTAAGCCAAGCTTCTGGGAGGCAGAAGCCTTTAAGCCTCTTTGGAGGGCATTCCATGGCGTCTCTTAGAGAGATAGGAGTAAGCTAGAGATAAATATGTTACTCTAGGCTTAGCTCTTAGCCATGTACTTCTCTTGTATTCTCTTTGTACTCTCTAGGTTTGTTTAACCAGGACAGAGAGAGTTATGATCTTGTAAACCACATCGGAGTGTTTTCCGGTCCTTTATAGTGGATGTTGTGAATCTTTTATATCCACCCAAGATGTAGCAGTGCGGCCGTGAACTGGGTGAAAAATTCTTGAGTCATGAACAAGGATATATGTGAATCATATGAGTAAGTCAAGGGACATGAGAATAAGAGCGATCTATACCCAACCACTTGGTATTAGAAGCTCAAATTCCGTAACAGAGATTATAAAAATTGGTCTTATGTCATTTCGGGATTACTTAGGTTTGGGTTCGAATAGTAGCACATTAAAAACCCGATTGAACCCGTTTCAAGTGGATTCAGTTCCAGTCTGGGTTTCAGTTATCCACACACTTATTTGTGACTCGAAAACACATATTTGAATTTAGAAAATTTAAAAATTTAAACAGCTTACATCAAAAAATGCTTGGTGGCATGATTTAAAAGAGCTTGTTAAGAAGACTGGATAATGAAGATATTGAAACTAATCACTAACAATTCTATAATACCCTTTCATCTCTCCTCTCCGTCTCCTTTAATACTCGTCCATACTGTTTCCATCTTCGATATCTTCTCCTCCACTTGTTCGCTTGATCTTGCTGTCTCGGGGATGCTTTCTTTCTTGTTCAGTAGATATCAAAATCGTCTGGGATATACGTCGAGATCAATTTTTATTGACATCTTATTTTGATGTCCTTATCTATTGAAGTTGAACAGTTAACGACTTTGACCTTGTTCTTGTCGTCAATGTTTCAGGCCGAGTCGGGATTCGGCCCAAAATTGTCCTCCCAGACCTAAATGGGCTTATTGTGCTTTAAGGATGAAATCTTTTTTGATTTCCATATTCTGCCTCATTCCTGCGAAGATATGCACCCAATAATCCACTTTGATTTTCTGAATAATTACTTGTCATCCCAACAGCTTTTTGAAAGCCTGGATATTATTTGGCAACTTTCTTAAAGAGGATATCTCTAGATTCTGAGTTTTTGGATATAAATCTAAGCATTGAGAACTCTATTTGTTATCTTTTCTTTCACTCTTTTTGCCATTTCACGAGTAATTTTCTACCAGAGGAAGACCTACTTTCCATGATTCCAAGAGGAATCAAAAGCAAAGGACCACAGGAGAATCGAAAGGATCCTGCTGATTTTAGCTGCAGTTTGACCGATGTTCTAAGAGAGGAGACTCGTCTTCCTGTTGACCTCAAGCTACTGGCGACTGTTGTAAATGACATCAGTCATAAAAAGTTTCACCGACAGCACTACTGGCATGAAGCTTCGAGTCTTATACGTTCCAACGAGCGAAGTTGTTCTCCGAAAAAAAGGCTAGAACAGAGGGGCGTCGACTTACACCCGCAGCTCATCGAGTGAAATAGCGGGGAATAAACCCTTCATTGGTATTTATGCATGCCAAAGTCTGTCTGATTAATAAGGACCAAACAGTCTTGCTCATTTGGTGAGGCATTTCAAGTTTTTGGGGTGTTCTCTTCATGTCTCTTCGTAACATAGCCAAGTGTGATGCTACGTAAAATGGGCGGTCTCACATGCTAAGGTATGAATTTTATTTATGAACCCATATTTTCTTATGCATTCCCTTCCTCTAAAAGGAGATGGTTTCCGGCTATGGAGACGAATAACGAATTAGCTGCGACGTGGAACATCGTCGAAATCAACCAGGTTAAAAAGGTCGTTCAAAAGATGAAAATGAGTTTGAAACTATCTCAGGGAAGGAGTGTGCTAGTGTAATCCATCTGACGGCTGCAAGAGAAGCTGGCGAGTTCTCTGAATCCTAACTTTGAGTGGTAAACATGAACACGCTCAGACTGATGAGGTTTAATGAAGTCGTGAAGTTAACTTGTTTTTGTTTTGTTTTTTGTTTTTGAAGGAATAAATGTATTTGATTGAATCATCTTGTAGACTCTATGTTTTTTTGCTTTGGAATAATCATTTTTTGTGTGGATCTGGCCAGATTCTTTACTGTTTTGCTTTCCTTCCCACTGGACTCGATGCACATAGTTTGCTAGAGCTTAGAGGTCGATTATTAACCTTGAAGAACGTTTCCCGACGTGAGCGGTCGATTGAGCTTGATACATATAATGGAGCTTTAGATTGTTCGAGTTAATATTATTCCGATTAGAGGTCGATAGTAGTTTTGATAAACAATATTTTTCTTGTTTGTTTCGAGTTATGTGATTGAATACATCCTTAGGCTTGATCAGGGACTAATAAAATCAAATGATTGTGCTATTTGAAATAGCGAGAATTTCTATTTCTGAATTTTTGTTGAACTCAATGTTTTTATTTAATGTTAGTGATTTTACTTGTAAAAGTTACAAGCTTTTTTATATTTTGGCCTTCTTCCTCTGCTTTCGACTGTTCGTGGAAGTCTCATCAGGGAAGAGTCTTCACGACCTACAACTTAATGTGAAGGCAGTCGTAGATGTGTTTCATGAGGGGCTCATAGAGTTTGATGTGGTCGCTAATGCGACATAGGATGTAATCTAAGTTTATCTTTACACATGGAGTTAAATTATTGTACACCTCCCTTTCTTTTGTGGTTAACGGGCCATCAAATTCGGTGGGTGGAGGAGGGTGGTATAGTAGAGAAGGTGAGGCCGGAGGTTTACGAGTCTCTATCAGGAGTTCATTTTGTGGAGGTGAGGAACCAGATGAACTCATAATGATTTTTGGATGTTTGAGGAGGTTATCGTTGCTTGAGAATTTATTAGGGTCGTGGGTTCATCTCAGGTGAATATAAGGTGATAATAAAGGGTTTCAGGTGTTTGAATTGCTTCATTTTTGGTAACTTTCCTGCATGGGAACTACAGCATGAATTTACTTTGAAATGTGTTGACACGGGCACGGAAGCAGGGTCGTCCAGATGGACAATGGAGGTTCCAGTCGTCTCGACCGAGATGTGGTCGAAGAATCGATATTGATGGAATCCAATTGTAAACCTAAACAAATGAAAAAAAAACAAATGGAATGATTTGATAATGGATGATAAAATAAGAACAATATACAAGTGATAGAATGATGAAGATGTGATCTTCATTGTTGATGTGTATCACTCTCAACAAGGATCGATGGATGGATGATGAATGAAGATGGAACCGGTCAATCAGGATGTTTATCACTCTCTAATTGATTAGTGGATGGAGATGGAATGATGGACACTACAATGATCTATGGAAGGGATCCTTGATAAGTCAGGTTGGCTCCACAACTGCTTTTCACACACCTCAAAATAATTAAGATAATAGTTTTGACAAAACTAGAAAAACTAAATAATTCATATACTTTCAAAGATGGGTGATTTACAATGATGGATGACTTGAGATTATATAGGCTCGAAAATGAAATATCTCTAATAGTCATAAAATGATAAAGGAAACAAAATAACTCTAAATAATAGACTTGGAAGCAAAGATATTGATGGCTCCAAGAAAACTAACCGTTGAGCTTTAATGATGAGAATCATGGCCAATAGATATCGTATGACTGAGAGGTATTCTCCTTGTCTGGAATGTGCTTAACTCGTGCATAGATTGAAAAAAAATGTTGGAGGTTTAATGCTTGAGACTCCAAATAAGGGAAGTGGAGTAAATGTAATTCCTCTTATTCCTATGATGTTTTGGTCCCTGGTAAGATGATGGAATGACCTCCTGATTGGTTATATTTTTCTTATGGATTCTTAGTTTGATTGGATATCCTCCTGGTCGGATGAACTTGGTTTGGAAATGATCAAACCGAAATATTGTCTAGTCTTTCCATCTTCTACTATTTCGTGTCCATTTCCTCTGATTTTGGGCTTTCTTGAAATCTGAGATATCTATCTTGAATTATTTTCTGGATTTGGTTAATGTCCGCTCCGTCATTGGGTTTGAATCCACTTCTAAAATCGGATACTGGCAGATGGATGGGCTAGGGAAACCTTCAGTTTGTAAAATCCATAATTTCTTGGTCGGATTAAGATTTTCTTTTAATTTTAAGCCTCAGCGATGCATTATTGAGTTGGACTTCTTTGAAAATTTTTTTGTGCAAAAACTTCTGGTTGTTGAGCTATGCTTTTTGGACAAAACCTCTATCGCTGGTACCTCCTAGAATGGCCGCGTTTGGAAGGTTTGGTGAGACTCTGGTTGAACCATGAATTTCAAGACCGCAAACAGGTTTGTTCTCAACTTGGTTTTGCGCAAAGATTTTTATCGTGGAAAGGTGGTTGTGCTGATCTTGAGCTTCTACGTACCCTTATTGAGTGATCAAGCCTAACATAGCGATTATTTTCTCGTATGATTATGATGTTGTGATTCATATGGTCATGGCACGATAGCTTTATATTTATATTATCGTAGATCGAAGATGTCAAGCTTAGTACCAGGTCGACCTACAGTGTATTATATCAATTAAAAATATGATTATTTGATGTCTTTGAAGCCTGGTCATATAGCATGTCCTCTGAGCTCTTTTGATTTCACAGATGGTCTTGATACCTTTGGAGATGGGAAGTTTAGGCATCGATAACTAGTCGACAACACGGCCTTCATGCTATGAAGCCAGGTCCTCTGAGTATGGCATTAAAAATATCTGGTCGATCTATTACAATGAACTTGACGGTTCTTCGAAATCTCATGCATTTACAACTAATTCAATAGATCCCGAGAGAGTAGGTTTTTTCTGCCGGTGATGCTGATTAGTTGTGTTAATTCTTCTTTAATAATGACATGATGTAATACATTTGTTTGAAGGCGTCATAGAAAAGAACATCGGCCAAGCTTCAAGTGTCGACCATTAATTGTGAGAGTTTTCATCCTCTAACGTCTAGACGTATGATCAAGGCATCATTGTGAGCTTTGTTTGAGGTAAACAGTCCTTCGTGTTTGTGAAAAGGTTATTTTCTGGTCAGAATCCGATGATTGGCCGCTCATGTTCCTACGTTGGTTTACACTCTTATTTGAATACGCATGTTAGTTGAATTAAACAGAAACCAAAAAACTTAGAATCCCGTAAATGAATTCAGTTCTTTTCTCCGGGGGAGAAGTAGTATCATGGATCCAAAACAGATCGAAGTACTTCATGTTTTTTTGTGATACATTGCTTTTTTTTGTGCTGGACGAGAAAGTTAGTTTTACGAAAAAAAATTGGACGGTATATTGTCTTCGAGCTCAGTCTTGTTTGTGGATTTTCCAAATGTAGAGTGGCCTCGTCTTGCGATGTGCGAGGTTGCATTGGAGTTGGACTTGTCTCCTTATTTGGTTCTTCGAAACGTCAAACTTCTCCATCGGCTTGCAAAGGTTGGTTTTTGACCTTATCAGGTTTTTTGGTAGAACATTGGTTGCTTCCTATAATTTCATCTCTCTCTTTTCCATTTTCTTCAAACCAAAGTTGGTCATCCCTTGGCTAAGCTAACCGGGATCCGATCTGGTGGGCTTTTGTGCTCGAGTTCTCTACTTCAAACTTCGTACACCCGGCTACAGCTCAAGCTGTGATTGATTGTTCAGGCCGAGGGTATTGTCCTTGATGATTCCCCGATCGCAGAGCGCAGAGATTGGGAGGTAGAGAACTTTGGTTTGCTGAGAGTCACTTAATATTTTGGTCCTGTTAGAGGCGTAGGACTGTGATATACTGCTTCGGGTCGGTTTCCGTGGCGCTCGAGTACTTGGGCTCCATATGCCACGAGATCCTTTTTAGGCGACTGAGAATAGTTTTTGGAGGGATATCTTTGCTTTAAGAACTACATATAATGATGGTGAGACTGAGGATGCGTCGCAGCTCGGCCATGTCTTCGAGGGTATGTGCACTGTTGGCAAGGAGATACCGTCTTGTATGCAAATGGTATCGAGCACCAGTCATCTCCTATTAGTCTAATCATTGTGTCATGTCCGACCCGCGAGGCCAGACGATCAGGGATTTTAGACAAGACCTGATATGTTAAAGGGGTTGATGTTTTGTTGTGAGCAGCCTCGTCATGTTGTTACGGTTGATTCGCTGATTCGGTCTTGCTCTGGACTGTGAGCAAAGTCTCAGTTTCGTTTCTGTTCAGATCTAGAAATGATTGACATGATGATTCGTGTTTGGTTGTACAGAGAGTCGTGAGAGAGGGATTCATTGCGTGCTTAAACCTTAAGATTGGATTCCTACAAGGACGCGTTTTGTTATCGTCTCCATAGACGACGGCAAAAAGTAAACTAAAATCCACCATAGGTATTTGAGAGTTTTTGTATTTGTAAATTAGCGAAGAAAACTTTAGGGTACAAAATCTTAGAACAATAATGACGTAATCAGGTTCAAGTTGACAAAAATAGATTGTGTTGACCAAATATCGATTACAAGATTAATAATCGAAACAAAGATGACAATTAGACTAAAAACGATTATTAAAAACGAGGATGATGTGTTTATAGTGAGAGCTTGATGTAGTGTGTGTATGTGGTGTTCCTTCCACTCTTTCTCTTCATCTCCTTTTATACTCGTCCCATATTGTTGTCAGCCTTCGATATATCTTCCTCCACTTGCTCGACTCGATCTCTCTGATCTCAACTGCTTTGTTCTTGTTTCTGTAGATATCAGAACTGTTTAGGATATACATTGAGATCAGTTTTATTAACATCCTATTTGATGTCTCGTTTCAAGCGAATATCGACTTGTTTTGCCAGTCGATATTGCGGGCCGAGTCGGGATTTGGCCTAACAACTGCCACACCCAACTTGAGCTAGGCCTGAGCAATTTACCGACTCGAGGACCTGAACGGAAACTGACCCAAAAATCTGGTTCGGGTAGGATCGAACGATATTTTTACCCAATTGGTCTAGTTGTGAGACCCGCAGGTCTTAAATCCGACCCCACGCGAACCCGAGACCTGATGGGGTATCCGAAACAAACCCAAAATTTATAGTATACTAGGTATATATGGGGTGTTTTAGTATTTTTGGTATTATGTTTATTTTAAAAGTTTTAGATTTGGATTTTTCGGTATGACTTTTGATTTCAGGTAAAATTTTAGATTTTCTAAAATATAATTCATATAATTAGATAAAAGTTCAGGTATTTTTCATGTCTTCGAATCAGATTTTGGGTAAATATGAAAAAAAAAATTGAAATTTAAACCGTTTTAGGTATATTTTGTGGTTTGGGTATTGTTTTTGGTCGCGACCATACAAGACCCGAACAAAACTCAATCTGGAAGAACCGAACCGAACTGATTAGATAAATTTTAATTACCTCTATTGGATCGAGCTATCTATGATCCGAACCAACCCGGACCCGACATGACCCGAACCGATAAATTTTAATTATCATATTGGATCTAAATATCTAGAACCCAAAAGATCCGACCCAACAAGATCCAAACCCGAATACCTAGGCCTACTTGAGGCACAGGTTTTGTCTCGGTTCTTACATTTTCTTGAACCATAATGTGTTAAAGACACAAAGATCTCGTTGTTGTTTTTTTGTTTTTTTTTTTTGAATTACTAGGAGGTTCGGGCCGAAGCACTAATCCCCCAAATCCGAAACCACAACATGTAATATTGGTTTCGTCTCAGTTATCACTCGAACTGGGGACCTCTGACACAATGGCCGGGATCTTTTCCAGTTGAGCTAATGACCTCTAGTCAAAGAGGACTTTTTTGGTGTGACAGAGATGAAGTGAAGATATGAAACGACTAGTTTGATGTTGTTGCTATTAACTAATTATTCCTCTTTCATAATTCCATACCTACGACTGAACGGATTAACAGAACAATGTCCTAATACTAATCACTTGTGTTTATCATTAAGGTGAAGCAACTTATATATATACTAGTGGTTTGTCCGCGCTATGCGCGGAGTATTTGCCGTTTATGTTATTTAATAAAAAACATTTGCTATCAGATTCACTTGTATAATCAAAAATATATTGTAAGTAGAGCTGATGTACTTCCTGATTTATTAGTTAAATGTTATCGGTGGATGGAACAACTAATTTTATAGAAATGAGACTATGAAAATATTTTAAAATATCGTCGCAGTGTGCATAACATTAAATATTTTTTGTTAGATAGAGCAGATTGATACAAATATTTGAGGTAAAGTGATAATGTCTTATATTATTTGATAACATAAACATAGTGGCTTATAAATTACATTATTTGAAGATAAGAAGTAATGAGTCGGGCTTCCTATTAATTAGACAATTTAAAAAAAAATATATATATAAGTTTCCTTGGATTTCTAGAGAAAGTTTTTTTGGTAATTTGATAGTTGCTGATTTGCATCTATTCCAATTCTATTAGGTGGAAGAGATATAGTTGTAGATTTGTAGTTGGTGTTGGAATGATTTATATTATAAATCAGAGAATAAAATTTATCATTACGTAAGAGGCGTGTCATTAAAGGATCAATTGACTATGAAATTATGCGGTTGCGTTTGTAAAGCTAGTCTCCCATAACGTTGTGTTAAATATTGATAAATTTATTTATTTTTGTATTTTAAATATTAAATATAATATATTATTTAATTTTCTTGAAATGACATTGTTTTAAAAGCTTACAATTTTTGATTCCAAGTCGGTACAACATTGAAATTTGTAAATCTAACTATTCAGACACACAATCAAGCTTCCTACGTATTTCTTGTGTATTTTTGTCAAATTGTTTTATATTGTGTTTCTTTGGTTTAGACTATACAAATATATACTATTTTGTTTTATATGAATATTAAATTTTATGCTTGAATATTTTATGGGATCATTACATTATTTTCTTTAGAAATCACATTTATTTAGAGTATATTAAACATATGTTTCCTTTGTATTTTATGTTTGTTTTTTATTAATTATATCTTTTTTCTGTTTTTTAAAAAAATTTGAATTCTTTATTTTGACTATGTATTAAGTTATGGTCGTGGTTTTCAATCATTTTCTTTAAAAAATTATTGTATTTGTCTGGTTCATTGGTTTTGTTAGACATTTTATATTTTGTAGTTTAGTAATTTGGGTATTGAATTTTTTTTTTTTTTTTGCGATTGTCTTGGCATTTGTTTTTACGGGTGATTGGAGATGGTGAATTTTATTACTGTAAAGTTGTGGGAAAGCATTTTCTATCTGTCTTTGTTGCTTTTTAACAATATTTTTGTTGGTTTTGTGTATTTTGGTGTAATTAATATGTATAATTATAATTATAAGAATAAAAAATATATAATTATATAAAAAATGTTAAAAATGTATAATTACGAATGACATCAACTATCTTCTTCGCTCATTGCAAGACTGGAGCTTTCACCACTGCGTTCAAGGAAAGAATTACATTGCTCAAGATATAGCGGTGAGTGTTACTCTAGAGCATCGTTACCAATTCTATATAGCTTGTGGTGGTGGACCGTCTTGGTTGTTACGGGGGATTGAGAGTGAAGCTGATGATTAGACTGACCGGAGTGCGCACTCTTGCTTATCTTTGCTTGCTTTTAGGTGTTTACTAACATCATTTTCTTTCCTTACGTCTTTTAGTTTTCTTTTCGAATATGCCTTCATTGTTGGGATGTTCTCCCTCAAGACCATTATGGGTGTACTCTGTTCTGTGAACTTCCAATGGTTTCTTTAAAATTAATTCTTTTTTTCTTGGTTATTTGGCAAATAAGCCCTTAATTCAATTAGTGTTAAAAAATAGAAAATGTATTATGATCTGTGGGAGCTAGTTTTCCTTTGGGCTCTCAACACAGCCTACATGAGATACACAATGTTTTCTATTGAGATAAGGAATAGAACAGTGGTTTGTATGATGAAAATTATGTAGACATAGTATTACCAAAATATGGCCAGCATTTGTTTTCTAAGATTTTTACTAAATTTTTTTTAATCTAATACTTAATAAATTACATATTTATGATCCTAATGCGTTGTTCTTCTATTTTCTTGCTAGAGCCCCAATAATCTACTAATTCTATTTTACTCTTTATAATTTACTGTTAAATCTATAATCCGAGATTTTATAGCTTTGCCAACCTAGACTCGAAGAGAAAAAGATAAGTAGTTTTAGTTATGTTTTTTACCTAAATTTTGCATTTATCGAGTTCAAATACAGACCTTGAATTAAGCTTCACCAACATCACTTTGATATATTTCAAAACTTTGTATACATTTATCTTCCAAGCCACAGATATTGGGTGAAAATCTCACCCATGGACTGCTCCCGTTCCATCTACAGTTCTTTCTTTTTCTGTGAAGATTAAAGTTTATATAATAAGACTGCTTGAGGGCTTGATCCATGAGCATGTGGCCGATGCATATTAAATGAGTCCCCACCCGAACAACCCCCTTCTTATATTTGAATACACCAGACCCTACTGCTTCCACAAAGCTCACCAGGTCATGGATGTACACTCCTAAAACCAGAAAAAAAATTGAATCAAAACTTGGAACTTCATAACCATGTTTAGATCAAAGTTTATTGCTTTATCATAGACACCATCAGATTCGACGTGCCAAGCACTGTAAAATTGCACATGTCACTTAAAAATCTCATGCTTTTCCCTTGGATTCACACAACGCTAAGAGGTCATCATCTGAAACAGTAGAAAAAACTTGTTTTCAATGAACTATTAAGCAATCCGGAATGAACGTTTAAATTGGGTACTGATGTTTATCCCAACAACAGTGATATCAGCTCCAGACATGTACCCAACATCAGCTGTTTCCGAGTCACCATATATCTGCATAGAAAAGAGAATACCCACAAAACATGAACCCTGCATTCCATTACAAATAGTTTCTTCACCGCAATTTTATTGCAGATAAAATTTGGGTGTGATATGGCGTTGACGGTGTGGATCTGAATTTGGGTACTGATATCGTTTAGCAGGGGAGGTTTCATGTGGTGGTTCTACGCGCGGTGCTTTAGCGGCTGCCTCTCGTCTGGTTTACTGATGGCAGACAGGGTTACAAACCATAGAGAAAGACAGAGGAAGATTTGGAAAGCCCGCAAAAAGCTTTAGGTTAGGGTGGGGAAGAGAACTTACAGTGAAAACGTTACTCTAGGGATGCAATGAGTTGGATTGAATGCTTCAGAGTGGGCCAATCACGTAAGGAGATGCAAACGAAACGTTGTAACGTTTCCAAGAGCTCACCATCGTTACTCATCTCTACAACATTCGGCGGCCGAAGAGAGGACACAGACAGTAGACGACGGAGTAACCTATGCTCTAAGCGGGCCTCAAATTGTTATAAAGCCCAAAGCACAATGAACTAAAACCCAAGTCGCCCAACATAAATGATATCGAGAATTAGTCTTTTTTTTAGGGAGGACAGGTGTCTTTTTTTGCCCCTATGGAGAAAAAAAGTCTACTTTATTATAATAGATTCTATCTTCAAATCAGATATTATTTGTATTCCTCGCCTGCACACTATTATACATTTCTCTAATGAGAATATACAAATTGCAAAGAGAGCACGTAGTATTTTCTTCCACAAGACGGAATTTGTACAAATGGATCTCACCTAATTAACAGGGTCTGTAAAAGCCTCTTGGCTTTGAATCTCGGCGTATGTGAGTGCAAGCACACGCTGAAGTTTCCGTGGAGACAAAACCTCAACCTCTGCCAAGAACGTGGCTGTGACAGGCCGGTGATCCGATAGTTTAATCTCATTCCTTTTGTAACTAAGAAGCTTCATCCCATTCCCTTTCCAAATGACACGGTCACACCTGATCGAAAACACATTCACTTTAAACTTAGATTGTTTCTACCTTTTTATAATACCAAAAAGCCATTGTATGTGAAAACAGTACCAGGCAGGTTTTCGTCTTCCAGATTCCGGGTCATCTCCAATATAGTTTTCTGAGTTGATTTCATATTTGTATGTTGGTGGAAACCTATAGTCCCCTCTGACCATCCCTCGAATACCTTCCCTTTTCTCATTTCGTTCGAAAGCTACCAAATAATAAGACATATCATTACTTTGCTACACACGTAACTTTTAGGGGTTTGTGATGTAAAATTTAAACAAAAAAAATGCAATAGACGTACCTGGTCATTCTCAAGCAACCTCTGCCATTCCTTTCTTGCAATAAGCTCGTGTGTCTTCTCATACGACAAGTTAATCCGATAGTTCATATCTCCCAGCCAGATTATTCTTCTACAAAAGCTTCATCTTGTTTTTATGTTCATATATTAGGAGAGATTGTATCAAATGAGAAATAAAACGGTACTCATGATCATGGATGCTTCTTGGAAGCACACTGGGATTTGAAGAATGCGGATGAAACAGCGTTCTTCTGTGAATTTCACGTACATCATCGTTTCTTTTCTGGTGGTCTGTATCATTTTCCCCTGATGACAGATGTGTGCACAGGAAACAAAACGGTGTTTGATAGATTGACATGCTCACAGATACCGATCCCTGTAACACCACAAGAATCCTCAAGTTATTGCCATCCTAGGAATACAACTAATTATTAAGAGAAATCAATACCTTGTTACCAATGTAGCCCATAATACCAACACCAACAGTAGACACACTAAGGTTGCTTATGTGCTTGCGCAAGCTTCTCCGAACCCAGATGGTGAGAAAAACTCCAACCATCTGTTTGCTCACGATCCTTACATACGCTGGTTTCTTCAGATTCATGATACTCAGATTCCGTGACTTGAAGGAACCACGTCTTTCCAAAACATATTGATTGAGCAGCTTTAATGGAGGCTCTGTCCAACTCAGACCAACTCTTTCATTGTAACAAAACCTTTCTTCCCTTTGGGATTCACTATTAATTTGCATCGAGAGAGAGCGGTCTGGCAATGCATTGTCATTGGTAGAGTCCAAAACTTCTATATCAGTAAGTGAATCTTCACTTACAATTGGTCTTTCACCAGAGAAAAACGTATCACAAGCAGCACCATGTCTTGTTTCAGGATACACATCGTGTACGTTGTGAGAAACCTCTTTGCATGGGTTAAACAATGACGGAGAGGGAGGATCAGTGTGACTTAGAATCTTCCGCTTTTTAGGGCGAACTCGGTTTAAAGCATCACGTATGATGTTCTCCCATAGAGAAGCAGGGTGGTCATTCTCAATACCAAAAATGTTACCAGCATTTAAGGGAACGATTTCCTGAAGACTGAAAATAGAAACTGCTGAAACACATAACTTACTCACACCATTGTAATAAAAGAGAGAAAGATAAGAATACCCAATAACATAAATGTCGGCAGGTTCAAGAGTGTCAAGCCAACCATCGATATCCAAGTCAGCAGGTGGAACTATCCCTCCAACATTCCATGTCCCGGCACAGATTCTGGCTACATAAAAAAAACACTAGGGACTTACTAAGCAACAAGAGAAGCTGTTTTTTACACATATGAAAAAACAGTGAGACCTGATTGATTGTGTTTCAATATACTGAAACCTGAAAGTTTCTGAATTACTTCTTCTCACCTTAAGCAAATCTGAGATCAAGTTTCAAGTACAGTATATAAGCAAAAGGAATTGAGAGCAGATTCAGAATAAGATATGAGGTTTTGACCTTGGCTGCTGGAAAGGGTGAGTCTCTCTTCATCAGTGTCGGCGCTATAATCGGAATCAAAGGAAGAAACATTGAAACCATTTTCGAATGACAAGACGTTCCCAGTAGAGCTGGAGACAGGAGAAGGCTGAGCAGCATATCGTAGCCCAATTCATCTGCAATTTTTCCCACAAATTGGAAATTAAAAAACCCTATACGAGAAAAGAAAAAGGAGAAGATGGATGAGATCAGCATACCTCCGTTCGCCGTGATCGTGATCCTACTACCGCCATATATTCTGGTCACGTCTGTATAATAAAGAGAGAGGGAAGAAGAAGAGGTTGCAGGAAGAAAAAAGACTTAACGACCTTTGGTGGGAGACAGATTGGAATGTTAACATTTTGTTATCTTATGTTCGAACCGTCTAAATTGATTCTACTCCGGTTTACAATTATTTGAGAAGAGGTCGGCTGGGGGTTTGATTGGTTTCGCCACTACCACTGCGGTTAACAACAAAACAATCCCATTAAAAACACTAGGGATTAATCCGCGCTACGCGCGGAACTATTTTGATTATTAAATGTTAACTATATAATATTTTTATATTGTATACTTACTGATTATTTTTTTTCTTATATTATATATTTACTTGTTCTATTTTTCTTAATTTTATATAAAATGATAATATTACAATAGATGTTTAATGTAATATTTATTTCTTATGTTTATATTTATTTATTATTTATTTCTCATACATTTTATATTTAATTATTCTAATATTACGAAAGATGACTAATATAATATTTATACTGCATATTTACTTATTTTTTATCTATTCTTATATTGTATATTTACTTATATAATTTTTCTTGCCTTTATATTAAATGATAATATTACGATAGAAGCTTAAAATAATACTTCTATTCATTATTTTGTATATTTACTTATTATATTGTAAATTTAGTTATTCTAATATTACGACATATGTTTAATGTAATATTTTTATTTCTTATAATTTACATTTATTGATAGTTTATTTTAATATACATTTTTCATATAGATATTTTAATTTACTTTTTCCATTTCTTATATTGTACATTTACTTATTTTAATTTTTTTTGTTTTTATATTAAATGAAAATATTATGATAAATGTTTAGTGTAATATTTCTATTTATTATATTGTATATTTATTATTTATTTTCTATTGTATATTTAGTTATAAAATATTTGGAAATAATAAAAACGTAAAAGTAAAAAAATTTCAGATAGATGTTTAACTTAGGTTTTCTATTTTTTATTTATAATTACTTGTTATTTCTTGTTTCCTATATTGTATATTTACTTATTCATTTTTTTTGCTTTAATATCTATGGGAATATTACAATATATATAATAAAAAAATTATTTCTTATATTGTACCTTTACTTATTATTTATTTTAATATACATTTTTCATATAAATATTTAATGTATTTTTTCTATTTCTTATATTATATATTTAATTATTATTATTTTTCTTATGTATTTACTTGTAGATGTTTAATGTAATATTTATATTTCTTATATTGCATATTTCGTTTTAATATTATAATAGATTTTTAATGTAATATTTTTATTTCTAATATTATATATTTACTTACTATTTATTTTACAATAAATTTATTCTATTATACATTTTATTTATTTATTTATTTTAATATTAAGATAGATGTTTAATGTAATATTTTTATTTCTTATATTGTATATTACTTATTCTTATATTACGATAGATGTTTAATGTAATCTGTTGATAAAAAAATATTTAATGTAATATTTTTATTTTTTATATTGTATATGTACATACTATTTATTTTCGTATATTATATACTTGCTTATTCTAATATTATGATAGATTTTTAGTGTAATTTCTATATTTCTCATATTGTATATTTAGTTATTATTTATTTTACTATACATTTTTTTAGATAGATGTGTAATTTAGTTTTTCTATTTCTTATATTATATATTTACTTATTGCTTATTTTTTCTTATATTTTATATCTACTTATTTTAATTTTTGCATTTATATATTACGATAGATTTTTAGTGTAATATTTTTATTTTTTATATTGTGTATTTACTTATTATTTTTTATTATATCATATGATAATATTACGATAGATGTTTAATGTAATATTTCTATTTTTGATATTGTATATTTAGTTATTAATCTTATTGTATATTTAGTTATTAATCTTATTGTATATTTACTTATATATATTTAATATAATATTTATATTTATTATATTGTATATTTACTTATTATTAATATTACAATATTTTTTTAATGTAATATTTTTATTTCTCATATTCTATATTTACTTACTATTTATTTTACTATACATTTTATTTATTTACTTATTCAAATATTACGAAAGATATTTAATGTAATAGTTTTATTTATTATATTGTATATTAACTTATTCTTATACTATGATAGATGTTTAATGTAATTTTTGATAAAAAGATATGTAATGTAATATTTTTTTTTTATATTATATACTTACTTATTCTAATATTATGATAGATGTTTAATTTAATATTTATATTTCTTATATTGTATATTTACTTATTATTTATTTTACTATACAACTTTCGGATCAATGTGTAATTTATTTATTTTCATTTCTTATATTGTATATTTACATATTTTTATTTTGCTTATATTGTATATTTACTTATTATATTTTTAAAAAAATTGTATATTACGACAGATTCTTAGTGTAATATTTATATTTCTTATATTGTATATTTACTTATTATTTGTATTATTTAGATTGTATATTTATTTATTATTTAATCTTCTTTTTATTATATCAAATTATAATATTACGATAGATGTTTAATGTAATATTTCTATTTTTGATATTGTATATTTACTTATTATTTATTTCAATATATTATTTCTATTTATTATATTACATATTGATTTTAATTTATATTCTTATATTGTAAGTTTACTTATTATTATCGTTTACATTTAATGATAAATGTGTATTGTAGTATTTACATTTTTAAATTGTATATTTACTTATTATTTCTTTTCTTAATATTGTAGTTATATATGTTTAATGTAATATTTCTATTTCTAATATATTTACTTAAATGATAATATTACTATAGATGTTTAATGTAATATTTCTATTTTTGAATATATATATTTATTTTTATTTACATTTTTTATTTTTTAATGCCACGTGTCAATTTCTCGAAGAAGAAGTTTATGCTGATGTGGACGCTTTCTGGAGCCTCAAAAGCTCCCTTTTATTAGTATAGATTGTTTACTCCTATCACTTTAAACCACTCAAAAATAAAGATATTTAAGTTTACCAACTACACCAAATTTATTCTAATATGGTGATAGTATAAAAATATGACATAACATCACCACGTATATGATTCACCATGCCTCGCATACGAAGTAACATATAATATGGTGGAGAACTACACAATGAGGTTTAATTGATTTAACACAAATTAATGAGGTCAAACTGTAATTTTTTAAACTTCTATTTAATTTTAAATAAACTAGATTTTCAAAGCGCGGATATATATATATATATATATATATATATATATATATATATATATATATATATATATTTATTTTGGTATATTATGAATTAAGTTTTATGTTTAAATTATATAGTACATCATAATAAACTTTAATTAGTTTGATAGTTGAATTTTTTATTTATACTTAACAGATTAAATATCAACAGTAAATGTGGATATATATTTTGGCATCAACTTAATGAAATATGTGTATAGTAATATAAATTTAGAAGATAAAATTTTGTAAATGAAATATATTCAATCTAATTTATTCCAGTAACATAAGTGTTGAGACATTTTGATTTCATTTATTTTAGTCTTTCTTAAACATAAGTATAAAAATGTTTAAATATATAATTTTGGCCTTTAATGAATAAGAAACCATATTTAAAATATATAATTACAATGTCAACCAATATTTATCAGTTTTCAAATTTTTGAATATTGATGAAATAAATATTTATTAATAATTATTATATATATTAATGTTTTGAAAAATAATACCGTATTATATTCCATATAAACTTCAATTTAGTATTGTGTAAAAATATATTAATACGAAAGTGGATGTAGTCAGATTTTTAGTGGGCTATTTAGTTGATAAGTCCATAAACAAACTTAATCTTATTTTCTGATTTTGAGCCCAATAACATTCTCTATCTTATTTTTTCTTTTTTGTGATTGTCCAGATAGAAAAAAAAGTGAGCGGTGGTTATTTTGATAAGCGGTGGTTATTTTAGTCTTATTTTAAGTTTGATAAGCGGTGGTTAGACAATAAGAAGCTTAGACAAGTGATTTTGGAAGGTTGGAAATCACCGGATCTTCCACCAGAAGCTAGCATAATGGAACACATTGCTAGCTGTAGGAGAGCTTTGAGCGAGTGGAAGAGACAGCACAATCTCAACTCTGAGAGAAGTGTGGAGGAATTAAAGGAGAAAGAAGAGTTGTTTTGGAAACAGAAGTGTAGGGTCTTTTGGTTACGGGAAGGAGATAGAAATACAAAATTTTTCCTCGCTCTTACAAAGCAGAGAAGGGCAAGGAACAGGATCACGCAACTTCTGGATGAAAATGGAAATGTGGTGCAGTATGAGGAAGGACTAGTAGTCATTGCTACTAATTATTTTAGACATATTTTTCAGTCATCAAATCCGGAGGACATAGAGGAAGCTCTATCTGAAGTCTCTACTACCATTACACCTGTGGATAATGCAAGTTTCACAGCACCAGTAACTGAATGGGAGGTCAAGTTAGCTCTTTTTGCCATGCATCCAGAGAAAGCCCCAGGACCGGACGGAATGACTGCACTCTTCTACCAAAAATTCTGGAATATTGTCAAAGAGGATTTAACTCTTATGGTTAATAAATTCTTGTTTGAAGGCGAGATTCCTAATGGCTTAAATGAAACAAATATATGTCTTATCCCGAAAGTTGATAGGCCGGATCAGATGAGTCAGCTCCGCCCAATCAGCTTGTGCAATGTTAGCTATAAGATAATCTCTAAGGTATTATGCCAGAGGTTAAAAAAGGTTCTTCCAGAGAGAATATCAGAAACCCAGTCAGCCTTTGTTGCGGGAAGGCAGATTTCGATAACATTATGATTGCCCAAGAGCTGTTTCATGCCCTGCGGACCAAACCCAGTGGAAGGAATAAGAGAATGGCGATTAAAACGGACATGAGTAAGGCGTATGATAGAATGGAATGGTCCTTCATTGAGGCTACCATGAGAAAGATGGGGTTTGCAGAAGTTTGGATAACTTGGATTATGCGCTGTATAACTTCTGTTCGGTATAAGGTACTGATGAATGGTCAACCAAGAGGGAACATTGTCCCAGAGAGAGGTCTACGACAGGGGGATCCTCTGTCCTCTTTCATTTTTATTATGTGCACGGAAGCGCTCGTTAGCCTTCTAAATCACGCAGAGAATCAAGGGAAGATTACGGGGATGCGTATCACGCGTGCGTGTCCGTCGGTATCTCACCTTCTCTTTGCTGATGATAGTCTGTTTTTCTGTAAGGCGGAGCCCCGTGAATGTGAAGAAGTAATGAAAGTGGTCACGAAATATGGACAAGCCTCTGGTCAATGCATTAATTTTGACAAATCTTCTTTACTCTTTGGTAAAAGGATTGGACAGGAGGTCAGACAAGAAATCAAAGATACACTTGGCATTCAGAATGAAGGAGGAATGGGCACTTATCTAGGGATTCCGGAGGATATAAGTGGGTCCAATTGTAAGCTTTTTGCATTTCTGAAGGACAAGCTAAGAAATAGGGTTAACGGGTGGACATGTCCGGTGGCTGTCAAAAGGCGGAAAGGAGGTTATGATCAAATCGATCCTATTAGCTCTGCCGACCTATGTTATGTCCTGTTTTCTTTTGCCCTTGGAGATATGTGATGCCTTAGCTAGTGCCATTGCGCAGTTCTGGTGGAGCTCTAATCCCCCAAAAAGAGGCATCCATTGGTCCACTTGGGATAAAGTTTGCTTACCAAAGGAGGACGGTGGGATTGGTTTCAGGTTGATTCATGAATTTAACTTGGCATTGTTGGCAAAACAATTATGGAGGCTGTGTCAATACCCGGATTCTTTGGTTGCTCGTGTAATGAGGGGGCGATACTACCGATCAGGTTCGCCTTTGTGCAAGCTTCCGACTAGTTACCCATCATATGTGTGGACTAGTATGTCGGCGTCACGTGAACTATTGCTATTGGGTGTCAGACAGAAGATCCATTCGGGGTATGAGGTGAAAGTATGGGAGGATCCTTGGATTCCTACCTTACCTGCGCGACCAGCGATCCCATCTGCACCGGTTTTGCACCCAAATATGAGAGTCAGTGATCTTATTAATCAAGAGACAAAGACCTGGGACATGACAAGACTGAACCAATATGTCAGTGCGGTTGACATACCTCTCATAAGGAGCATGTCCGTTAGTTCGACACATCGGCGTGATACCTTCTGCTGGAGTTATAATAGGAATGGACAATATACAGTCAAGTCTGGATACTGGGTGGCACGAAATATTTTAAAGAGAGAGGAAAGGCCTGTAGTTAGTGAACCTAGTATTACTAAATTACAAGCGCAAGTTTGGAAGGTGCGAGCTCCACAGAAAATGTGTCATCTTATGTGGCAGATAATAGCAAGTCAGTTGGCTGTTACGAGCATCTTAAACTATCGCCATATGCAGTGTGATAATTATTGTCCACGTTGTGGTGAACCGGAGGAATCGATTTCACATGCCATTTTCCTGTGCCCTCCTGCGAAGCAGGTCTGGGCTTTGTCGTCTCTACCCACCAGCCCGTCTTTATTTCCATTGCAGAGCACATATGCGAACATGGATTATCTCTTCTGGAGGAAGGATGCCTTAGGTGGACCGGCAGTAGACATGGATCCTTATCCCTGGTTAATTTGGTATATTTGGAAGGCTCGGAATGACAAATTGTTCAAAGGAATTGATAGAGACCCACTGGAGACAGCACGATACGCAGAGAGTGAATGCCTTGCCTGGTATCAAGCTAATGAACAACCGCCCTTGCCCTCTCAAATTGACACGAGTAACGATAACCAGATCATAAGTCTGGGGAGTATCTGTTTGGTGGATGGGTCTTGGACCTCTACAGCTCAGTACAGCGGATGTGGATGGGTATGGCAGGATAGTATGGGGAAAGATCAGCTGATGGGATTGCGTAACTTTGTTAGAGTGGAGTCTGCTTTGCATTCTGAGCTGGAAGCACTGCGGTGGGCAATGGAGAACATGCTTCAACATTCGCCATGTCAGAGCTTTGGGACGGATTGTAAGGAAATGATATCAATGCTAAGGAACCCGCAGGAATGGCCAAGCTTCTCAACGGAATTGGAAAAGATTACTACCCTGCAGATTTGTTTTCCCGAATTTAAAATTGTCTATGTGCCTAGGACACAGAATGGTTTTTCCGATTCACTAGCTAAGACTGCTCGATCCTTCTATTGAGATTTGGTGTATGTAGGTTGTTCTATTCCGGTCTGGATTCCTAGTCCACCTCAAGCTTGAGTAATAGATCAGTCGTTCGTTGTCAAAAAAAAAAAAAAAGTTTCTCGAGGGTTCCAGATGCTTGGCGACATAAAATCTTGAATCGAGCTACAAACACAAATAATAAACTAAATGTGAGGATTATTTGTCGACTTAGGTCCTTCATGGGTCTCCATGTAAATCTTTCTTCTCTATTTCCAATACTTATTTTAGTTTTTTTTAATGGAAGATCAAGTAATCTGACAACTGATCGTTTACTTGCATCATATATTATCCTCGTTTCAGGAAGAAATCTAGGAAAATAGAAGATTGTGGTAGGTGAATCGAGTGTTATTTGTTAAAAGCTTGTGAAAATAAGTCAGGTAACTTTCTTAGCTGTTTAATTTAAATGTGAATAAAAATAAAATATTTGAACAAAGAGTATATAAAATATAAAATAAATTTCTATATTAAATATTTGAAAGACATTTTTGGTAAATGTATAAAAACGCATAGACCCATTATAGTTAATGTAATGGGCTTTGTTGATACATAAAAATTGTTATATGCCCTTTAAATCTCGAGTTTAAGATATTGAAAGATATTAGGTTTGAAATGATTTTGGAAAAAAATTGTTATGAAAATATGATACATAAGTATAGATTTTAGGGGATTAAATGGATAAAAAACTTCAGATTTTACATTGTTGAAACATGATATCTAATATTCCTTAAACCCTAGATATTACGAACAAAATATCTGTTTTTTAATAAACAATTTAAAAGGAGTTAGATACAACTATATTTTTTAAATAAACAATTTATATTAGCTGTAACTGTTTTTACGTTAGTAGATCTGGTCGGTATATTTGTCACGTTCTGTAACTGTTTTTCATAATTTGATTGTCACTTATTAGAATTATGTAAAAGTAGACTTTTTAAAAAAGTAAATCCAGTAGCATGGAAAGTAATATTCCAAGTAGGATAAAATAAGAATGATTATGTTTTAATAAATTAGACTAATCCATCTCAACCCAAATGTGTTAACCCGACCCGTCCAACAATAATATCATCTTCCCCATTAGTTTAACTCACGACATTTGAGGGTTAATAACAGAGAAAAAAGGGATCAAATGCTAGAATGGACCAAATGGAGACAAAAAAATCTCAAATAGACCCACCTTTTTTTTTTATTTAACATATAATTTTAAATAGAAATTTAGATAAAATACCTTTAAAACCTAAAGAATTCAATATATTTACTAATTCATGCCACTACTATCCTACCCAGAATCCAACCCAGATCCAGACCCAAAACCCGACCCGAAACCCGATCCAAGTAACCCTCAATTTTTTTTCTTCTCCCTTTCTTCTCCATCAATAGTTCTTTCACATTAAAACAAAATCAAAAATTTCTTCAACCATCCACCAGATTTTTTCTTTCTTATCCTAAATCGATACACCATAGTCATATTAAATCGATCATATCATACCCACAATCAAATTTCATCTTTTACGTACAAGATTCAAAATGAATAAGAACGCAGAGTATTATTAGTACAACTAGTACAACTCCATTTAGTACAACTAGTATAACTAAAACGAGTATAACTAGTATAGATAGATTAAGTATAACCAATATAACTAGTACAAGTAAAACACATATAACTTTGCAATTAATATAGTGATCTTTATTTTATTTTCAGCATATGAAGATGATAGAAAAGAGTATGATGTAGAACCAATAAGATATGTTGGTCTAATCTTCCCTCTCTTCATGCATGTGTCAAATACATGAATTGTATATTTTTAATAATATTTGATTTTGATGATGATTTGTTTACAAATTGTACTAGTTATACTAGTTGTACAATTTTTTTTTAAAAAAACAATTTTATCTTTTTTGCTCTTGACGCCAAAAAGTTGATGCAGAACTAGAAAAATCTTCAACCGTGCTCCAAAAGCACGAGTCACCAGTAAGAAGAATAAAGAGGGAGCATGATGACAACTAAGGTCTCATTTCATGTGAAATAGATAATTTTTGGGGTTACTTTTGGAAAATTATGTTTGTTATAAACTTATGTTATTTTTAGTATTAAAACTTATGTTATTTTTAGTATTAAAACTTATGGTTCTTTTGATGTTAAACTTTTTTAATAGCTTTAGAAACTATTAAAACTTATTTTCCTTTTGAAACTTATATTTTGTAAGCGATAATTGTGTTTAGTTTAAATATACATGTCTTTTGGCATAACTAGTACAACAAATTCAACGAAGTAATAATATTTAAGAATGGTATAACTAATATAACTACTCGACATTAGTGTTCAACCATAATTGTTAAAATATGATACACATTTAAAACGTGATCTACATTTAAAATAATATTAAAATAACAAGTAGTTGTATCAGTTTTCTAGTTGTACCGACTGTACATAGTTGTACTAGTTTTTGAGTTGTACCAATTTGTGCATAGTTGTACTTTGACAATGAAATAAAAAATATTAGTTGTACCACATAATAATAGATTTACCTCAGTTGTACCACTTATTTATGTTTACATGTATTTGCCTTGTTACAATGAAATAATTAGTTTGTAAAAATATATTTTATGTATGTTTTCCAAAATTATGTGGAGAAACGAATTAACAAAACTTAAAAGTATAAGGTAGATCATGTAAACTTATAGAGTTATGTGATAATTTAAATTTTTCTTTTTCAAAACTTCAAATTAAATTAAAGAAATTTTCTGAGTACATATCAGTTGAGATATTTGATTGTTTTCTTCTATGGAATATCAAATTAGTTTTGTTGATTTCTGAAATGTCAAAGTTATACTAGTCTTAGATAGTTGTACCGGTTTGTACATAGTCGTACTAGTTTTTGAGTTGTACCGTTTTGTACATAGTTATACTAGTTTTTGAGTTGTACCGGTTGTTCATAGTTGTACTTTGGCAGTGAAATAAAAAAAACTAGTTGTACCACGTAAAATTTCAACTTAAATCAGTTGTATCACTTCTTTATGTGTACATGTCTTTGCCCCAATACAATGAAATCATCAATTTTGTTAAAATACACTTGACGTATATTTTCCAAAAATTATGTGGATAAAGAAGTTAACAAACCTTAAAAGTAAAAGGTAGATCATACAAAATTATGTGATTGTGTTATAATTTTTATTTTATTTTCAAAACTTCAAATAGATTAAAAAAAACTTTCATAGTACATGTCAATTGAGATATTTGATTGTTTTCTCATATGAAATACCAAATTGGTTTTGTTAATTTTTGAAATGTTAAAGTTATACCAGTTGTATCAGTAATACTCTTCCAATATATAATAAAAATTATAACAATTGTTTATATGTCTAGTTTTAGGGCTTTACCAATATTTTAACATCATGGCTTTGTAAAAATATGTTCAATGTTTGTTTATTTTAATAATATGACTAATATAGTTAATAAACCTTAAAAATATAAAGTATATAATGTAAAATTAAGAGTGTAATGTAACAATTTAATAAAAAATTGAAAACTCAAAATATAGATGAAATTTTGTCATCATATACTAACTAGAATATTTACTTGTTTATTTTATGTGTAATTATAACATTTATATACTAGTTATACAATTTTTAACATATTTAATTGTAGTAGTTATACTAGTTGTACTCAGTCGAATGTGAATAAGATAAGTGAAATCGTGTGGTCAAGATTAAAACATATACATGATGATCTAATGGCTCAGGTTATCTCTTCATTAAGGGTAAAATTGTGTTTTTCTTCTCTTTGGTCTATGTAGATTTTTTTGGGTTGTAATAGATTATTTTTTCACCATTTGACCCATTTGAGATATTGTCCAGAAAAAAGATTTTGGGGGAGTTTTAAGAGAGAGAGAGAATCAAAACCATCACATTTCCTCCCAACGTAATGTAATCTGAGTGTAAGCCTGAGGTCTGTATCTCTTCCCCCACAAAGGATCGATCTTTGCAAGCACAATAATCACATAGAGAAAGTAACCTAGATGAATATGGTGATTGCTGTAAATCTCGTACCCAAGATCTTTTCGTTTATCTCTTGCTCCTTGCTTTGTGATTATATATACCTCCCAATTTACGATCATACACAAACTTGCTTGGTCCGGAGCTCCAATCTAGCTACAGCTCGATCATGTCCTTTAAATATTCACTAATCACTGGAATCACATGGAGATAGGAAACTTCTTGTGTGATCAAAGCCAACCTTGCTGCTCTCGCCTCGTAGTGATAAGAACTACTCGAGACCAGAGATAAGGAGTTTAAGGCAACAAAATCTTTGACGAGAGCTGAGATGGTCTTTTCATGTGAATCTTGCTTAACCCCTTTGACTGAGTGCCATGTCACTGGAACATAGTCCGGTTCAACTGTTCAAGAACCCATGAATCTCTAACAACACATGTCAAGTCAACAGTGGCCCTTACAAGTAAAGCGAGAGAAAATAAAAGCGGGTGGACTTGTATGATCACAAGTATGTTGGTAGGACAGAGGCAAGTAAATATCTCAATAATACACTCAACAAAACCCACTTGTACACTGGTCAGTTTGGTCCAATCAACATTAATACAAGAATTGGTGTTTTGGGGGTCAAAAACGATCTAGATACCACAATTCATAAAAAGATGAAAAGAAAAGCGGGTGGACTTGTAAAATAAAAATTCCACCACCCAATTAGATTCACCAACAATTAGCTGAGATTCAACAACACCTCGTTCGACAATGGCCCTTAAAGTCACGATAATGAAAACCATTCTTCAGTCAAAAGTAGATTGCTTGACACCGCGCTGGCTAAGAACCTCTCTCTCTCTCTCTCTCTCTCTCTCTCTCTCTCATCTCTCTCTCTCTCTCTCTCTCTCTCTCTCTCTCTCTCTCTCTCTCTCTCTCTCTCTCTCATCTCTCTCTCTCTCTCTATCTCTCTCTCTCTCTCTCTCTCCTCTCTCTCTCTCTCTCTCTCTCTCTCTCTCTCTCTCTCTCTCTCTCTCTCTGCTGTCTTTGAAGTTGAATTTCATATCCCACTTGAAGAAGTGTGCATCTGGGTTCCAAAAATGGGGTATTTGATGATCAAAGGTATATAGTAGCTTCCCCATAGAGGGTTGAGATTTCAAAGCGATGTCGACCAAGGCCCATCAGTTGCAGTGTTGAACAACACCGACCCGACATTATCGATGGACACTCGACGCGTATCAGAACAGAAAGATTTTGAAGTATGTCGAAATATTTTTGATGGAGGCACCACCACGAGTTCAGATAACTTTAGAGAAAGAAGAGGAAAAGGACCAAGGGTGGTCCTCAATTTTCATTGATTCCTCACTTCTCCATGGTGTTAGAAAATCCAGAGTGCGCATCAGATATTTCTCACAGCCATTTTCAAAACTTTGAGCACTTCTTATTGCTGATATGATAGAAAAAGGAGAAGAGTCTGTGAGGGATTCCACAAAAAGAGTGATGAAGCTGAAGATAGTAGACATTGAGACCTGTTTTGGAGCAAGTTCTCATTCTCATCCGAACTGAATTAGATGTCCAGAAGTCAAGCTAATGACTGAAAATAAGCGCTGAGTGGGAGGCAAACCACTGTTAGGTAAGTTTTAATTTAGTTTTATTTTTCATTTACTACTAATTTTTGTATTTATTTATTTCAGCTAAAAAATTGAATAGTGTCATTCGACAATGTAGCAACGTCGTCGACCTGCACTGTTGCAGTGTCAATGTTGATAGAGAAAAAAAGATATTCAAGAAAGAAGCGTTGATATACCCAGCAACGATCAACAACAACTGGCCGGTGTCGGTTGAAAAAGCATCACGATTATCGATCACCAATTAACTGTGTTGATCGACACTCACATCAAAGGAAGGTATAATCGCGTAACCTTGCTAAATTTTGTACTTTTGATTTAGTTTTGAAAAAATGATTGTTTGCTACATGAAGTATTGACCACCACATGGCTAGCCATGCATACTATACTAATTTATATCTATCTACACGAAGTATATGTTATCATGGCAACATCCCTTAACTTTATGATGCTATGTAGTTAACATCATGAACATAATTTCATTAATCCAAAAAATGATGTGGAGGTATGAGACATTAACTCTGTTTAGTTCTCCCATTCATCAGTTAAAATCCAATCCACCAAAGTGTAATTTAACTAATTTTTTATGATTTCTCTTTTGTCGTGATGGTTCAAATTTTAGTTGATTGTGGTCGGATGGGTTACCTATTAAATGATCAACTAGGGAATTAAACTTAGTTAATGTCTTTGACATCCATGTCATTTTTTGAATTAATAAAATTAAGATCGTGATGTTAACTACATAACATCATTAAGTTGAGGGATGTTGTCATGCATAACATATATTTTGTGTAGCTAGATATACAGTGGTTTAGTGTGCATAGTCACCCATGTGGTCCTCAATACTTCATGTAGCCAACAATCATTTTTTCTTTATTTTATCACAAATATGAGGCTGAATAACACTGGGGACAATGTTGTTTAAGTCTGGAGAAGGTTTATAATATTGTGTTTTTAATTTAATATTTCTGGTTTTTATTAAAAGTTTTGTAGAATCAAGAAGGGGATTATGATCGTTTTAAATTTTTACTTATTATCTAACCACTCTATATCACTATTCTTAGAATTATTGACCGTAGAGTATACTAGAGATACCAAAGTGGATCACCTTCTAGTCATATCCACACTTGCTAAGAATGTTTGAAGGAACCGAAACACTAACTTCCAACCTAATTTGACTATATTTGTTTGTCTCAGGGCTTTGTATACATTGGATAGGATTCTTCCTACAAGACTGGAAGGTAAAAATTGCGCTCTCTCTCTCTCTCTCTCTCTATATATATATATATATATATATATATATTATAAACCCTCAAATATCGTGAGTTAAGCTAATGGGGAAGATGGTATTATTGTTGGGGCTGGCCGGGTTAACACATTTGGGTTGGGTTAATTTAATTTCAAATTAAAACGAAGTTTTAAAAACTACAGATTGACCCCATTAATTTGTGTTAAAATCAATTAAACCTTATTGTATACTTTTCCACCATATTATATGTTACTTCGTATATGAGGCATGGAGAATCATATACATGGTGATGTTACAGTCATATTCTTATACTTGAGATATTTATTACCATGTTAGAACAAACTTGGTGTAGTTGGGAAACTTTTTTTCCTTTTTCTTATTGTTTGCAAATAACTAAATAAATTTCATTGCTAAAAAGGTAAACATCGTTTTAAAATTTATACAATAAATATATATTTAAGTTTTTATATTTAATACATCAGATTATTTTACATCAAAATATTATATTACTCAAACTGGAGGTAGAAAAAGAATTTAGATCAAAATAGAACAACCAACCAAAAAATACGATCTGCTGACGATGATGCTCTCTTGTATATGGGAAATCTTAAATTCTTGAAATCTTCTCTTAAGCAAAGTTATCTCTCCTAGTTTCATGAAAAATCTCAGCCATGTTTTCATATTCTGAATCATTGATATAATACTTTTTATAGAATAATACATTTGATCGTTTATAACTGGTAACTATTATAATAATTATCATAAAAACTATAAACTATGATATCGGTGCAAAATTCTTAACCACTATATATATATATATATATAAATCTTGGAATGTAACAATAAAACTAATCTTATTTTCTGTTAATTTCTATTTTTCCTTATTCATCTTAAAATTCAACTAATTTACAAAAATACCATTATTTATTTATTTATTTTTATTGTGGAAATATGTTTACTTTATTCTGACATCTTCATCTTCATCCCTTATTTACGTAAATGTTATTGTCTTCAATATCACCAACCTCCAAAACAACCAAACCAAACTTTTATGTTTACTAGAAATCAATTTATACATCTTCTTATCTTATTTCACACACAAATTATTTATTTAAATATTCTCTTTCATTTCTTCCTCAAAACTCAAAATTCTAGATTTCAAGATTACATTTTTTTTTAAATTTACTCCATTTTAATGATTCCTGGTTAATAATAAGTGGGTACCTCTTATTAAGAAGTTTTAGATGCTTGGAGAAACTAAAAATAATTCTCACCGGATCTATATATGATATTCAAAATTTCAAATATGTTTTGTGTAGAAAACTTCACCAAAAGTCTTCTCCACCACTAAGACTTCTAGAGAGAGATCTTGGTCAATGAAATAAGTTATTTTTGCAATTGATTATTTTTATCAATTTTTCATAGAATACTTTTATAGAAGTGTGTTCACTTTTCTTTGTAACCAAAATTTTTTGTCAATTTTTTCATAGAATACTTTTATAGGAGTGTGTTCACTTTTCTTTGTAACCAAAAAAATTGAGTAAACTGCCTGAAAAGTCTGTAAAATAGAGGTTACTTTCTAAATTGACCGAATTATTGCAGAACTTTAATTTTCTTAGAAGAATTTCGAGAAGTCTACTGTGAGAAAATTTCTAGAGAAATCTCTTCACATGTCACAAAAAGTCTCAAAGGTGTCAAAAAAAGTATGCTCATGTCAGTTTTGCAATTGACAAAAAGAATAAACACTTAATCTAATAATAATTAATTAGTAAACTTCTAAAGAAATCTTCTCACCATAAATACTCTCACCAGAAAACTTCTCTAAAAGCATTTATATTTTTATTTTAAGATTTTAGTCAACCTCTGGTTTTGAGAACAGACTTCTTAGGAACTCTGTTTTTAGAATACTTCTCTACAAATTTGCTCTTATACCATAAGGAACGATCGAAAGATAAAAAAAATGTAGATAATAAAAAGATAGATTAAACAGATAATCAATAGAATTAAACAAAAATAAAGAGAAATATGGGCGGTTAAACCCGCCACTTAAACACAAAATATAATATTAAAAAATATGAAACATGATTAAAATTTGTTTATTAAAATTTACTTAAAAATAGATTGTACCAATGTTCTCGATTACAAGGATGAGAGGGGATGAAAGGGAATAGATGAATGAAAGAGTAAGAGAAATGAAGCAAAGACTCATTTATATAAGAGTTTACAAGATTGCAATTATACATAAAAATTAAAATTAAATTAAAAGTGGTATATATGGATAATACAACTAGTAAAAGCTGTCTCCATTAAGCTCCATAATTGTTTGTTATCTCTTGGAGGAGGACCTTAGTCTTCATAGCTGCAATGAGATAGAACTTATTAATGTTTTGGATTTTTATGTGGTATTGCGACAAGAGATAATGGAAAATATTTGTAACAATGTAACCGTAACAAAGATATTTTTTTAGATTTTGAGGAGATTTGCATTTTTGTGGAGAGAGATCAGACTACAGTATTGCCAAAATTCTCTTCATCCGTATCTGAAACTTGAGACCCTGAATCACCTCCTCTATTGTGAGAGATTTGATCTGATATTGACGATAGAACTTGTAAGGAGATTGCCTCAATTTCTTCTTCATATTTTGCACCTGCAAATATTGATAACATTTTGGATTGAGCCAATAATAAGGTTGTCTCTAATGTTTGGATTGGTTTTTGGTTAAGTGTTTGGATTTTTGAGTTTTGTTTCTTTATCTAGGTAAGGATATGTTACGGATAAAGGTTTGAGGAAATTTTGTACTTATCCTATCATTTGACTCTGAATTTTCTTCGGATAACATTAACTGGATCTGAAGTAAATTCAAGGTCCATGAAAATATCCAAGGAAAATGTAATTTTGAGTGGAAGAGGGTTAGTGGGGGAATTGAAATGGAATGAAATTTATCTTGAATATCGAGAATGATTTTTGGACATTAGGTTTAAAAATTAATGTGACAAAAACCAAGTAGTTTCACCATGGTATGAACCAATAGGAGTTTAAGATAGGTTACATATAGTGTCAAATAAGATCAATCATGTGTGTTTGCGTTTAAGAAATTGAATAAAAATGAATGGTACCAAACCAATAATTCTAATAGTTAAAGGGACATTGTAATAGAGAGATTAAGATCTTTGGAAAATTAGAATGTTTGTTAAGATCATATTCCCAATCATTTGGTGGCAATGATGTTATGGACTTCTAAGGTGGAATAAAAAAATAATCAGTGTGGTTTTCCTTTAGATAAAAGTGTTAAAATCACATTGAATCTATAATTTTCAAAAAACTTTGAAAGAATAACACATTTTTACATTATTATGTGGTTTGAAGAAATTATTTTTCTCAGAATGTTAAGGGATCATTGGTTACAAAAAATCCTATTTCAATATTTATAATATTTTAGTAGTAAGTTTTTCAAAATATTCCGATAAAGTGTTTTCAGAAATCTACTTCAGAACAATTTGTGCATTATTTGAAGGTTTTGAAATAATTTTGGAGGTCTGATTTTCTCTGAAAATCATTTTGAAAGGAACCTCGTTAAATTTTGAAATAGCTTGAAAATTAAGATTTTTGGAAGATTTTCCTCACTCTTGCTTTAAAAACTGAGTTTGAAAGCATTTTGAAATTGTAACATTTGATTTATGATAGCTTCTAGAGTTGAAGAGATTTGGATTGTTTGGTAGTTCTTCTTTTTAACACTCTTTTTGTAACAGAGATTCCAGGGTTCTGTATTGGTTGAGTGTTTGTAGGTTTTGATTTTTTTTGACATTGGTGCTAAGGAATTCTTTTGCCTTTGTCAATCTTTCTCGGAGGCATTGTACATGTTTTGGAAAAAATCTTATGTCAATAAATGTCAAGAAATCTGAGACAAAGTTTGAATCTCCTTTATAATTTCAACTCATAAAATCAAAACGCTTGCCACTACGCAAAAACAAATCTGCTTGAATGCAGGTTTTCACTCATTTTTTGTAAAACATGTTTAGGACTTTTGTAGTCAATGCTTACACAAATTTTTTTTGTTTAAAAGATCATTTTGAATTTTTAATACACAAAACTATACTCTTTTTTTTTTTATTGTAGAGTAGTTCTTTTGGGTGTTGTTCCAATGTGATGACGTAAAGTGGTAAAATACTTTAGCGACTATATAAATTATTTTGTTTAAGAATACCCTCATATCTACATCTAAAGCATATATTCCTATGATTTTTTTTCTAAATTTGGATAAGCTCTGTGCAGACTTGAGATTTCGAGGATATTTTTTAATCTTTGAACTATTTTAGTATGTTCTTTTATCCAAGGAACTGGATTTTCTTTAGACGATTATGAAAAAAAAATAGGTATTCTATAATATTAGGACAGAAATCTAGAACATAATTGAGAATTCCAAAAAATCTTTGTAATTGAAGTTTTTTCGTTAATTAGGTCAGGAAATTTATTTTGCAAATTCTAAAGATCTTTCAATAGGCGTTATCATACCTTGTGATATGTAATGACCTAGAAATATTTTCTTTAGTTTGAAATAGGGACATTTTTTTGGAAACAAAAAGACCATTTTCTCACAACATAATAAAATATTTTGAGTTTTTAGATGTTCATTAATAGAATTTTAAAATATTAGGATATCATGAATGTATACAATGAAAAAATTTGAAATAGTCAGATAATATATCGTTCATGATTCTTTAAACCAGAATGTGCATTTTTAAAAACAAATAGTATTACGTTCCATTGGTACTAGCCAAAAGAGATTGTAAATGTTGTTTTATAATGACCCATTTTCAGATATCTAAATTAGCCAAAATTCTAATTTTAGATCAAACTTTGAAATATGTCGGCATAGTAAAGTCTTTGAAGTA
Organism: Moricandia arvensis; assembly: GCA_905132765.1. Taxonomy (NCBI): domain Eukaryota; kingdom Viridiplantae; phylum Streptophyta; class Magnoliopsida; order Brassicales; family Brassicaceae; genus Moricandia; species Moricandia arvensis. Next base: position 6,568 of record CAJHQP010002765.1, on the reverse strand, counting down.
AATATTTTATTTGGTATTGGATACCTAATCCATTTCAGGGAAAGTTTTTTTTAAGGTTTGTAATTAATTACTAATCTTAGGATTCCTCTTTCAATTTCAGAATTTTTATTTACATAAAAATAGCACAATACCAAAGAGATCTTAACTTCGAAATTAATATTTTTCTAGAAGATTAAAAATTTATTTTCTACAATGCTTTTCTAACTCTGAATTCATTTGAATTGGACAAACTTTTGTGGGTATCTCTTTTTCAAGAAAATTTTCTTCATAAGGTAGATCAACAATCATGTTGGTTTTCGATTCCATACGCAGTTGATAAATTTGAACAAATTTATTTCTCAAATAATTTATTATATTTAAAAAAAATATTTTATTCTTTTGAATTTAAGGTTTCTAAGTTCTTCTAAAGTACAACTTCCAATTTTAAAATTTTCAGACGGAAAGGTTTTACTATGTATTAAAAAGTTTAGAAAGATTTCTTGTATTGAACAAGCTTTTACGAGATTCAGTCTTCGCTTATTTGGTGTTTCCAAGAATTTAAAAGATAATTTTATATTTGATTTTAAAGAAAATTTCATCATGCATAACTTTATATGGTGTAATCAAATTAATAAATGGTGTTCCTAAAACAACATAATAAATATCGTGATCAAAAATGCATAGAAACCGTCTCACATTACGGGGCGATTTATTGAGTTAAGGAAAGAGATCAAATCTGCTGACTCCAAGAATTCATTTATTTCCTTAAAGATTCTACTTTATATTATCGTTTCATTCTATTATGTTTTACTGTATATATCTTTTATATTTTTTCATGTTCTTCTTCTGATCTCCGTAATTATATAAATTTATACTTTATAACTTATGTCGAGGAATTCGTCAGAGCAGTGTGTTAGCGAGTGTGCGTGTTTGATTCTGATTCTAGGGAAAAATGTTCAGCCATCGTGTTCAACATTAATGGGTATGAACTAGAGATCATAACATGTAATTACGTAAGTGAGATTCCAGCTCTCTTTTTCTACCGTTGGTTGATCGAATTCGTTCCTTTGAAAAACACTTCCTTTCACGTGATATGCAAGTATATTTGAATGAACTACCGACGCCTGTAAGAATAATTATATATTTTATATGACCTATGTGTTTATTGGTTTCAATAATAAGATCAAGTTCAGTATTAATAATTTAGATTTAATATTAAAGACGACATCGTGATGGATTGGTTTCGATTAAAAGACATTAAAATCCGGTTGTATTCATATACCCTCTCCTTACCTTAATTTATGAATGTTCTTCGTCCTATGATCATAAAGATATATAATATATATATATATATTATATATATATAGTTAGTGGTGGTTATAAAGTGAAGGTTTGTGTTGCAGTTACGACACCCCTTCTATTAATATAAATAAGTGGTAGTGTCTCACGTTATTTAACTATGACAAAAAATCTTAAAACCACTAATAGAAAAGATCTCAAAGGAAAGTTATAGAAGGATTTAGATTCTTATTCATCAAAGAATCACTAAAGGGAAAAGTCTAACGGAAGAGAAGTCAATCTACAATAATCTTCAAAAATCAAGGTTAATACCTTTCTTCTTCTCTAAGAAAAAATGGGAAATTAGTAAAAATGACTCAAAATTTGATTTCAAATGCAAAAGTGTACCCCCAAATTTAATCAAATGCAAAAGTAACCCAAAAGGCTAGTGAAAATACAATAACTCCTTGTGAGCAAACAAAAAAACTGTATTCAATTTTACCAAAATAACATTTTCGCGTGAGAAGACTTCTTATAGAGGACTTCCCTGTAAGTCTCCTACAGAAAACTTCTCTAGAAGTCTCTTAAGAAGTCTTTCGTACGTCTTCCGTGAGTCGTCCAGTAGTCTTCCGAAAGTCTTTTCTGAGAAGACTTCCATGTACGTATTCTCTCAGAAGACTTCTCTAGAAGTCTTCTCAAACAATAAATCCTAAAAATAATTTATAAAATTCATAAAAATATTTATATAGAGGAAAAATAGAAATCATGTAACCACAAACATTTGTAAATAATGTAAATTTATATCAACTAAAATTGAATTGTTTTCAACCTAGATGAATTAATGTAGAATGAGTCATGGTATTCATTGGTTTAGGGTTTAGTAACATATGTGATAGTATTGTAGGTAGTTTTAGGCGTAGATTTTGAAATCTATCTTCTTAACTTTTTTTTTTGAATTTGACGAATATGTGTTAGTGATCCTCTAATAAGATGATTTTAAACACTTTCTAAGTTTATTTTATGTTTAAGGAAGTGTTTTTTGGTTAGTTAATTGATTTAGGGTTTCGGAGACTTCCAGAAGACTTCCCGGGATGTCTTCTAACATATAATGCAGTAGAAGACTTCAAGGAAGACTTCACGGAAGACTCTACAATTTTACCGCTTGAATTTCAGTGAAAATTCAAATTCCCGCCTAATGGCGAAGTCTTCCGGAAGTTTTCGGACGTCTTCCGTGAAGTCGTCCAGTAGTCTTCCGAAAGTCTTCTCTGAGAAGACTTCCATGTACGTATTCTCCAGAAGACTTCTCTAGAAGTCTTCTCAAACAATAAATCCTAAAAATAATTTATAAAATTCATAAAAAATATTTATATAGAGGAAAAATAGAAATCATGTAACCACAAACATTTGTAGATAATGTAAATTTATATCAACTAAAATTGAATTGTTTTCAACCTAGATGAATTAATGTAGAATGAGTCATGGTATTCATTGGTTTAGGGTTTAGTAACATATGTGATAGTATTGTAGGTAGTTTTAGGCGTAGATTTTGAAATCTATCTTCTTAACTTTTTTTTTTGAATTTGACGAATATGTGTTAGTGATCCTCTAATAAGATGATTTTAAACACTTTCTAAGTTTATTTATGTTTAAGGAAGTGTTTTTTGGTTAGTTAATTGATTTAGGGTTTCGGAAGACTTCCAGAAGACTTCCCGGGATGTCTTCTAACATATAATGCAGTAGAAGACTTCAAGGAAGACTTCACGGAAGACTCTACAATTTTACCGCTTGAATTCAGTGAAAATTCAAATTCCCGCCTAATGGCGAAGTCTTCCGGACGTCTTCCGTGAAGTCGTCCAGTAGTCTTCCGAAAGTCTTCTCTGAGAAGACTTCCATGTACGTATTCTCCAGAAGACTTCTCTGGAAGTCTTCTCAAACAATAAATCCTAAAAATAATTTATAAAATTCATAAAAAATATTTATATAGAGGAAAAATAGAAATCATGTAACCACAAACATTTGTAGATAATGTAAATTTATATCAACTAAAATTGAATTGTTTTCAACCTAGATGAATTAATGTAGAATGAGTCATGGTATTCATTGGTTTAGGGTTTAGTAACATATGTGATAGTATTGTAGGTAGTTTTAGGCGTAGATTTTGAAATCTATCTTCTTAACTTTTTTTTTTGAATTTGACGAATATGTGTTAGTGATCCTCTAATAAGATGATTTTAAACACTTTCTAAGTTTATTTTATGTTTAAGGAAGTGTTTTTTGGTTAGTTAATTGATTTAGGGTTTCGGAAGACTTCCAGAAGACTTCCCGGGATGTCTTCTAACATATAATGCAGTAGAAGACTTCAAGGAAGACTTCACGGAAGACTCTACAATTTTACCGCTTGAATTCCAGTGAAAATTCAAATTCCCGCCTAATGGCGAAGTCTTCCGGAAGTCTTTCTGGACGTCGTCCGTGAAGTCGTCCAGTAGTCTTCCGAAAGTCTTCTCTGAGAAGACTTCCATGTACGTATTCTCCAGAAGACTTCTCTGGAAGTCTTCTCAAACAATAAATCCTAAAAATAATTTATAAAATTCATAAAAAATATTTATATAGAGGAAAAATAGAAATCATGTAACCACAAACATTTGTAGATAATGTAAATTTATATCAACTAAAATTGAATTGTTTTCAACCTAGATGAATTAATGTAGAATGAGTCATGGTATTCATTGGTTTAGGTTTAGTAACATATGTGATAGTATTGTAGGTAGTTTTAGGCGTAGATTTTGAAATCTATCTTCTTAACTTTTTTTTTGAATTTGACGAATATGTGTTAGTGATCCTCTAATAAGATGATTTTAAACACTTTCTAAGTTTATTTTATGTTTAAGGAAGTGTTTTTTGGTTAGTTAATTGATTTAGGGTTTCGAAGACTTCCAGAAGACTTCCCGGGATGTCTTCTAACATATAATGCAGTAGAAGACTTCAAGGAAGACTTCACGGAAGACTCTACAATTTTACCGCTTGAATTCAGTGAAAATTCAAATTCCCGCCTAATGGCGAAGTCTTCGGTCGCCGACGTCTTCCGTGAAGTCGTCCAGTAGTCTTCCGAAAGTCTTCTCTGAGAAGACTTCCATGTACGTATTCTCAGAAGACTTCTCTGGAAGTCTTCTCAAACAATAAATCCTAAAAATAATTTATAAAATTCATAAAAAATATTTATATAGAGGAAAAATAGAAATCATGTAACCACAAACATTTGTAGATAATGTAAATTTATATCAACTAAAATTGAATTGTTTTCAACCTAGATGAATTAATGTAGAATGAGTCATGGTATTCATTGGTTTAAGGGTTTAGTAACATATGTGATAGTATTGTAGGTAGTTTTAGGCGTAGATTTTGAAATCTATCTTCTTAACTTTTTTTTTGAATTTGACGAATATGTGTTAGTGATCCTCTAATAAGATGATTTTAAACACTTTCTAAGTTTATTTTATGTTTAAGGAAGTGTTTTTTGGTTATTAATTGATCTAGGGTTTCGGAAGACTTCCAGAAGACTTCCCGGGATGTCTTCTAACATATAATGCAGTAGAAGACTTCAAGGAAGACTTCACGGAAGACTCTACATTTTACCGCTTGAATTTCCAGTGAAAATTCAAATTCCCGCCTAATGGCGAAGTCTTCCGGAAGTCTTCGGACGTCTTCCGTGAAGTCGTCCAGTAGTCTTCCGAAAGTCTTCTCTGAGAAGACTTCCATGTACGTATTCTCAGAAGACTTCTCTCGAAGTCTTCTCAAACAATAAATCCTAAAATAATTTATAAAATTCATAAAATTATTATTAGAGGAAAAATAGAAATCATGTAACCACAAACATTTGTAGATAATGTAAATTTATATCAACTAAAATTGAATTTGTTTCAACCTGTTAGATAACATTTTTAGACAGTTCACTTAATTTTAAGTTAAAGATATAAGAGTAATTCAATAGATTAGAATCAAGCAGTAGTAGATAAGTTAAGAAAGTACAATTTAGTGTAATAGATAGTTAGTAGACAGAGAACAGTAGAGCGATATTTATTTTAGTTTTTAACTCTTATTTAGTAAGTTAGTTATAGAATAGCTTTCAGCTAAGAGTAGTAGTTAACTTTATTCTAGCAGTAGTATAAAAAGTCTATTTAATGCATCATAAGTTATAGTAAGAGAGTTTTAGGTTAAGATTTTCTAGCTATCAGAGATCTCTTTTTCAAGTTAAGTTTTGAGTTAGTAGAGAAGTAAAGAAAGAGTATAGAGTATAAGAATTATAGATTACTAGTTACATTTTTTTAAATAAAAAAATTATTTACAGTATACAGAGATGAGATAGGAAGAGATATAGAGGTTATATAGTTATAGAGTAGTAGATATAGCTATAAAGTAGTTTCAGAAGTAAGTTTTAGCTTTTAGATATAGAAGTGATTTTATTTTAATTAGATATAAGCATTAAGAGATAGATATTATAGATTTTTAGAGAGAAATAGAGTTTAGAAGTTACAATAAGTATAGATAGTAAATAATAAGCATAGTTAGTTGTACTATCTTATAATATATATAATACTAATATTCTAAGTTTATATTAGGTATAATATACCTTAGAGAGTATTCACTATACTATAGTTAAGAGAGATTTTTATATATATAAGAAATATAAATTTAAGAGAAGAATTAGTCTAAGAGCTAGCTAGATATTATAACTTATAATCTTCAATTATATAGACTTATATATAGAAGATTAGAGATTAGTTTATATATAATTTAATTATTAGATAGTAGGAAGTTTAGAGTTAAGTAGTAGTAGAGTGAGCTCATCAATTGTTAGTTTTAAGAAGTTAGTAATTAAAGTACATCTTCTTTACTATAGTTCAGTAATAGAGTTAGAGAGTTTTAGGAGTATTTAGTAGAGTAGTAGCTTAAAACTTTATAAATAATAGTACATATATTAGTTAGAACTGGATCTATAGATAGAAAGATTAACAGTATATTTTCAGTATTGTAGTTAGCAGATCAGTTAGTAAGAGTAATATAAATAAGTATTCAGTTTGTAAATTTTAATTTATATTAGATTTATAAGCAGAATCAAAGTAACGAACCAGAACCAGTATGCATCAATAGAGAAAAAAGAGAAGAAGAATAAGTAGCTAATCTCGATAAGGTAAGAAAGAACCTGAACAGCAGTTCAACCACTATAGAGAGAGAAGCACATAGGAGCTAGGAAAGATCCCTCTAAACTGGTAAGAACACAAGGGTTACCTTATCAACAGTCAGGCATGAGTAA